>JARWIR010000458.1:0-20338 GCA_029959085.1 Nemophila menziesii | reverse complement strand
ATAGTGTGTGACCACGGTGTTTATCCTTTAGTGATAGTTGCATTTATTTTTATTTTTCAGTTTTACGCTTGTGTTTGTTTTGTTTTGTTTTTACAGGTGCTTTATTCAGGTAATGATCAAGAAATTTAATTAAAGATGTATAGAGAACATTACCCAAATCCTGGTCCATTTGACTATTGGGAAGACTCTTCGGGACAACAACAATGG
This sequence comes from Nemophila menziesii, assembly GCA_029959085.1. Lineage (NCBI taxonomy): Eukaryota > Viridiplantae > Streptophyta > Magnoliopsida > Boraginales > Hydrophyllaceae > Nemophila > Nemophila menziesii. The sequence goes on along the minus strand of JARWIR010000458.1, from coordinate 20,131 downwards.
GGTATAAATTCTTACCAACAACCATATCAATACCCGCAAGAGCAAGGATGGAACAATCAATGGATCGGGAATAATCAACAACAAACGCCATATCACTATCAACAAGAGCAAGAATGGAACAACCAGTGGGTTGAAAACATTCAACAGTCTCCACCTCAATATTATCAGCATGATATACTACTAGAGAAAGTCAATCGCCTACTCGAGGAAGTCAAGGCAGGAGAGCCAGAACGTAAGAAAAGAGAAGAGGAATTCAAAGCTACCCATGCACACATACAACAGATGCTAGATGAAAGGGATGCCCGTTTGTTGCTGATAAACAACTCTCCTAACTTAGCTGAAAGTAGTAGTAAGTCTTATGAAGGTCCCACTCCCTCGAGGGATGGAACAGATCAATTGGAAGAAGTTGTTGAGGAGGAGGTGTTGAAAGAAGGTGAGAATCTTGTTAGCATAGTGGAAGAAGGAGTAGCAACGCAAACCCTAGAAATGAACACAGAGATTGCTATTCCTAAGGTGTATAAACATGATCAAGATAATGAACACAAACAAGAAGAGGTGGAGATCGAGGTTATAGGAAATCCAAAGAAAGAATATTATGAGGTAATAGTGGAAGATTGGGTTGAAAGTGAAGACGAATGTGAAATGGTTGGAGAATCAATTGAAGAATTAAAGGTTAGAGATAAAACAGAAATTGAATATCCACCACAAAAAGTTCACCAATCACCATCTCTACCACGAATCATTATTAGAGATGAAAAATCAGAATCACCTCGACTATCACAAATGATCAAGATGTGTTATACAAGCAAGGTGCCACACCGCGAGAGCAAAAAGGCAAGGAGGAGCACCTACCCACCACATTTTAAAGACGAATCTGAGATTGAAACAAGGAATAAAAATAAGCTTATACCGTTGAGAACGGTTATCTACTCCAATGTGGTGGAAAATGAGTTTCGTCGTGAAAGTAAGAAGGCGAAACGAAGTACTTACCCACCCCCTTTCAGAGATCGATTGAATAATATTATAAGGGGGAAGGTTCTAAAGCTTTTACATCAAGGAAGAGGCGAGTTTAAGCCGAGGAACACCGCAAGGGCCTCAATACCATCTTCATGGAAGGTAACGCGTCGAACTTAAAGACGTAATAAACAAAAGTGCTTCTTGGGAGACAGCCCATGTTTTAAATTGCTTGCATGTCTTTAAAATCGTAGTATAAATTAGAGTAATGGTTATTTATTTAGTGTTTATTTGTAAGAAATGAGGAAGGTTGGTGTTTTTGATGATTACAGGAGTGAAGGTCACGAGTTTGGGGTACCTAGAACGAAAAAGAATGAAAATTTTGGGTTCCAATACAGTAGAAACCGGGTACCCGGTTTGTAGAATGCGGGTACCCGTTTTCGGTGCTGTACCCCAGGTATCAAAACTTCGGAAGATCATAACTTGACGCTCGGAGGTCGGAATTAACTTTTTCTTGAGCCTAAACCGCATAACTTTTCGAGCTCTATCCACTGGTGAAGTCAAAAATTTCTTATGAACAGCTAAAAGTTTCTGACCCAGCGTTTTGAGGCCCGCCATTAGTTGCGTCTCGTGGTTGTGTCTCCACTTAGCACCATTGATGACGAACCAAAGCTCCAAAAACACTTAAATTCCATCATCAAAACACCAATATATCACCAATCCTTACCTCTAAACATCATCCCAACACATAATCAATCACAAATCCTTCCAAAAACACCAAGAAATTCAAGTTTTAACCCAAAAATTTCTTCACCAAAGCTTAAATTATATCCTTTAAACCTTTCCAACACCATAGATATTAAATACCCATCTCAACTAAATCACCAATTCCACTACTGTGCCACTTTCAACAATATCAAGAGACACAAATTTCATCAAAAGCTTTGGTAATTTGAAGGTTGGAGATTGCAAGTGCAAGGTATCAAATCATCATAAATTCCATGGCCAATCCGATAAAATAGCTAGAACTATTCTTTTATTTCTATTACCAGTTGGGAATTAAGATTTATTTTAGTTATTTAGCGGAGGAATTGTGAATTGTTTGAGCATATTAATATTATATATTTTGCAAGTAATCTTTAAGTAGGTGAAAAATTGAGTTTGGGGTCATCAAAGATGACCATGAAGGTTGGAAAACGTACGAAGAACATGATGAAGATAAAAAGTTGGATGTTGAGGAAAGATTTTCGTAGAAGAGATGATGATTTAGAGGGTTAGGAAAAGATGAAGACTTGGAAAATATGACATGAGAGTTCGAAGTAATGAAGAACACTTTATTCAAGATGAACGCAACAAACATGATCTTTTAAGCTTGATAAAGAAGTATTCAAAACTTCAACATGAGACTACACGTAATCGGCCTAGTGCCGATACAGATATGTTTTCCTATCCTTTCTCATTTAGTGTATATTAGTTTAATTGCTTTATTGAGTCTTTTCGAGTCGTGGGGACACGGCTCATTTTTGAGTTTGGGGTGGGGTTCGTTGCCTCATCCCAGTTTTTATCTGTCTATTTGTTTGAATTGCTTTCAATAAAATAATTAGGAGTTGCGTTTGACTGTAGAAGATTTTAAATGTCCCTTTTAAGCATACTTTTGATGAATCTATGATAGTAGATAGTGGACTTTAGGGAATAACATAAAACGCACTTACAGTTGCATGCTAACATAGGTAATTGATAGGAAAAATTAATGAACAATGCAAATGAAGTAAGCTTGTACTTAAGGAATATGTTTGGTGTGTAGAACGTGAAATCCTAATTAGTAGAGAACCCACCTAGATATGAACTAAAGACAAGCTATGTACTTAGGAAAATGATAGGGGCAGTTCTTTGTTAGCCATTTGAAGCCTTTTAGCTTGCTATCCCTTATTATAATTTTATCCGTCTTAGCCAATTTTGAGCCTTAAGCCTTTTCTTTTGTAGCCACGATATAAGCCCATTATCCTTTAGATTATTGAAATGACCAAATGACCCGCACTTGAATCACAACCCTGAGACTTGTCTCGAGCTTGAGTTTGGGGTGGAGGGTCCACATTTGGGAAATTACATTGGGAAGGGATTATATGTGTTTGTATTGAGGCACAAAAAGGTAGATGATATTATTATTTGTAACCCTTTGCCGGGATTTGAAAAGAAAATAGAGAAAAAGAAAAAGAAAATTATAAGAGACATGACCTTTCACATCAAAACGAGGGTCATGGGTATCTTGTACAAAAAAAATGAAAAAAAAAGAAAATAAAAAGAAAGAAAGAATGAAATAAACCGGCAAAGTGGAATATTTTTGGAAATCATCTTAGTCTTATTTGGGTTGACATTGGGGACGCAACATTAGTGCGTCAATTGGGTGAGTGAGAACATTTTTTAGCGTAAACTCAAGCTCGAGGACATTGTTGATGGTAAGTGAGGAGAGAGCCAAAAGCTCACTTCAAATTTACCAAATATACATCCATACCGTCCTTAAGCCAATATTAAAACCATAAAGACCTCGTGATTCCTAAGTGCATAGTGAATTTATAATTCTGTTGATAGGAAATAGACTAGGTGGAGCGTTCAAAGCGAGGTAGGATTAATGACCACCCTATAGCCATCATACAGATATAAGTACAAGTGTAACCTTCTAGCATTGCAAAGTTAATTTTATGATTGAAGTTATTTATGTTTGATGTTGCATGATTAGTGTATGTGTATGTTAGTTCTTAATGTTTGCTATATGAGATTTATCTTTAGAATTGCTTTTGGGTTTATTTGCTAGCTTCTATTTTCTCTTGCATCTACTTCATTCTCCTTGTTTTTAGTTTTGCTTTGTCGGGACGACAAAGGTTTGAGTTGGGGGTCTTGATGTCTCCCTAAATGTTCTTATTTTCGACCCTTGGGAGACATCATTTTTTTATGTTTAATTGAATATTTTGATAGACTTTTGAGCTAAAAATGCAATAATCCGGAATTCCTATTTTATTTCTAGTATTTTTGATTTATTAAACTTTTGCGCGTAATCTTGTGTATTTTAGTGAAAAGTTTGTAGGTTTTGAATATTAGCTAGGAATGGAATCCGAGGAGAAAGTCAAAGATCACGAGATGAAGTCAAGACTTGAAGATAAATCCCGAAGATATTATTTTTAGAGCTGAAAATCTGTTTTCCAGGCCATAGATTGCTGATTTCGAGGCACTTAAGAGCTGATTTAGCCGCTGACCTTTGAAGAGAAAACATTCCTTATCGAGTTACGGAAATTTAGCAACTGGTTTCAGGTCAATCGGAGTTGTAACGAAGCGGGAAAAGCCGTTTTAGTGAAGGTGTATCAGCAGTTACGGGATTTTGGGCCAAGAGTGGAGTTGGGCTTTTCTAATTTTCATTTAAACCTTAAGTAAAACCCTAATCCGTTTTTACCACTATAAATAGGCCTTTAGACCTCATTATTCAGTACCTCTCAATTTATTCTTCAAATCAAAATCATCCTTAGAAGAGAGTGTCCGGAGAAGAAGCAGAAACAAGGAAAAGAAGAAGCCAAGAGCTGGAGACGGTCTTTATCTCCAATTCGCAGCCAACCCAATTCCGAAATTAGGTTTCTCTGTATTTTCTTTCTGTAAACAATATGAATTTTATTATTTTTAATTTAGTTTTGTTTTCAATTAATATGAGCTAAACACATTTTAGTGCTTGAGAATGCTATATGGGTGATTCCTAAACTTAATAAATTCCATGTCCTGAATTTGGGTTTCTGTTAAATTAAACTAGATTGTGTCTTTTATTCTTTTCAATAAATTATGAGTATTTACTGTTTTTGGAGTCATGAACTAAGAACAGGTATTAGTATTTAGGCTATTCCAATTAGTGGCGATTGGATCATCCTGACGGAGGGTTTAAATACAGAACCATTTATTCAATCTAGGATAGAAACTATTGATTCTGACGAACTTAGTTAATTCTAGGGCCAATGAGGTAATAAAACTTAAACATCCAACGGTGGATCATATTTACCCTGACGGGACTAGTGACACTTTAGGATCGCCTTATAGTCCACCCTGACGGGGGTATAAGGAATTTAGAATCCCGACCATTGTAATTGACCAATTTAGCCCTTAAACAGAATATGTTATGAATTAGGAATTGGATGACCCCTTGCGTTCTCAAGTGCTACCTTCTCATATTGCGTTTTCACTTATTTTACCTGTGTCTTAGCTTTTATTTGCATTTTAATATTTGTCTTTTCTTCATTAGCTTTAATCACAAAAACCAAACAAACATTTTATTATCTTTTACTTTCATAAGTGCATCAATCACTACTTGCTAAACATTGTGATCAACCATCCGTCCTTGGAACGAATCTGTATTATCATACATACTACTTGGGACAACCGTACACTTGCGGTTGTGGTTCGATTATTATTTGCATTTATTTAGAACACACAAAGGACCACCAGTATATAACCACGAATTGACCTGTTTCTGTTCTATTATATTATAATACAAAATCCTCAAGCTAATAGACAAGAAAAATCAATTTTTGGTTCTGCAAAAAAATCTGGCAAAATGCGTGAGTGTTAACCCACAAAATGGCGCGTTTTTGAAAAAAATACAAAATCATAAGTATATAACCACGAATTGACCCGTTTCTGTTCTAGTATATTATAATACCATATCCTCAAGCTAATAGACAAGAAAAATCAATTTTTGGTTCTGCGAAAAACTCTGGCAAAATGCGTGAGTTTTAACCCACAAAATGGCGCGTTTTTGAAAAAAAATACAAAATCATAAGTATATAACCACGAATTGACCTGTTTCTATTCTGGTTTATTATAATACCATATCCTCAAGCTAATAGACAAGAAAAATCAATTTTTGGTTCTGCAAAAAAATCTGGCAAAATGCGTGAGTGTTAACCCACAAAATGGCGCGTTTTTTGAAAAAAATACAAAATCATAAGTATTTAACCACGAATTGACCCGTTTCTGTTATGTTATATTATAATACAATATCTTCAAGCTAATAGACAAGAAAAATCAATTTTTGGTTCTGCAAAAACATCTGGCAAAATGCGTGAGTGTTAACCCACAAAATGGCGCGTTTTTGAAAAAAATACAAAATCATAAGTATATAACCACGAATTGACCCGTTTCTGTTCTGGTTTATTATAATACCATATCCTCAAGCTAATAGACAAGAAAAATCAATTTTTGGTTCTGCAAAAAAATCTGGCAAAATGCGTGAGTGTTAACCCACAAAATGGCGCGTTTTTGAAAAAAATACAAAATCATAAGTATATAACCACGAATTGACCCGTTTTCATTCTGGTATATCATAATACCATATCCTCTAGCTAATATACAAGAAAAATCAATTTTTGGTTCTGCAAAAAAATCTGGCAAAATGCGTGAGTGTTAAGCCACAAAATGGCGCGTTTTTGAAAAAAATACAAAATCATAAGTATATAACCACGAATTGACCCGTTTCTGTTCTGGTATATTATAATACCATATCCTCAAGCTAATAGACAAGAAAAATCAATTTTTGGTTCTGCAAAAAAATCTGGCAAAATGCGTGAGTGTTAACCCACAAAATGGCGCGTTTTTGAAAAAAAATACAAAATCATAAGTATATAACCACGAATTGACCCGTTTCTATTCTGGTATATCGTAATACCATATCGTCTAGCTGATAGACAAGAAAAATCAATTTTTGGTTCTGCAAAAAAATCTGGCAAAATACGTGAGTGTTAACCCACAAAATGGCGCGTTTTTGAAAAAAATACAAAATCATAAGTATATAACCACGAATTGACCCGTTTCTGTTCTGTTATATTATTATACTATATCCTCAAGCTAATAGACAAGAAAAATCAATTTTTGGTTCTGCAAAAAAATCTGGCAAAATGCGTGAGTGTTAACCCACAAAATGGCGCGTTTTTGAAAAAAATACAAAACTGATAAGTATATAACCACAAATTGACCTGTTTTTGTTCTGGTATATCATAATACCATATCCTCTAGCTAATAGATAAGAAAAATCAATTTTTGGTTCTGCAAAAAACTCTGGCAAAATGCGTGAGTTTTAACCCACAAAATGGCGCGTTTTTGAAAAAATACAAAATCATAAGTATAAAACCACGAATTGACCCGTTTTCATTCTGGTATATCATAATACCATATCCTCTAGCTAATAGACAAGAAAAATAAATTTTTGGTTCTGCAAAAAAATCTGGCAAAATGCGTGAGTGTTAACCCACAAAATGACGCGTATTTGAAAAAAATACAAAATCATAAGTATATAACCACGAATTGACCCGTTTCTGTTCTGGTATATTATAATACCATATCCTCAAGCTAATAGACAAGAAAAATACATTTTTAGTTCTGCAAAAAAATCTGGCAAAATGCGTGAGTGTTAACCCACAAAATGGCGCGTTTTTGAAAAAAAATACAAAATCATAAGTATATAACCACGAATTGACCCATTTCTGTTCTGGTTTATTATAATACCATATCCTCAAGCTAATAGACAAGAAAAATCAATTTTGGTTCTGCAAAAAAATCTGGCAAAATGCGTGAGTGTTAAACCCACAAAATGGCGCGTTTTTGAAAAAAATACAAAATCATAAGTATATAACCACGAATTGACCCGTTTTCATTCTGGTATATCATAATACCATATCCTTTAGCTAATATACAAGAAAAATCAATTTTTGGTTCTGCAAAAAAATCTGGCAAAATGCGTGAGTGTTAAGCCACAAAATGGCGCGTTTTTGAAAAAAATACAAGATCATAAGTATATAACCACGAATTGACCCGTTTCTGTTCTATTATATTATAATACAATATCCTCAAGCTAATAGACAAGAAAAATCAATTTTTGGTTCTGCAAAAAAATCTGGCAAAATGCGTGAGTGTTAACCCACAAAATGGCGCGTTTTTTGAAAAAAATACAAAATCATAAGTATTTAACCACGGATTGACCCGTTTCTGTTATGTTATATTATAATACAATATCTTCAAGCTAATAGACAAGAAAAATCAATTTTTGGTTCTGCAAAAACATCTGGCAAAATGCGTGAGTGTTAACCCACAAAATGGCGCGTTTTTGAAAAAAATACAAAATCATAAGTATATAACCACGAATTGACCCGTTTCTGTTCTGGTTTATTATAATACCATATCATCAAGCTAATAGACAAGAAAAATCAATTTTTGGTTCTGCAAAAAAATCTGGCAAAATGCGTGAGTGTTAACCCACAAAATGGCGCGTTTTTGAAAAAAATACAAAATCATAAGTATATAACCACGAATTGACCCGTTTTCATTCTGGTATATCATAATACCATATCCTCTAGCTAATATACAAGAAAAATCAATTTTTGGTTCTGCAAAAAAATCTGGCAAAATGCGTGAGTGTTAAGCCACAAAATGGCGCGTTTTTTAAAAAAATACAAAATCATAAGTATATAACCACGAATTGACCCGTTTCTGTTCTGGTATATTATAATACCATATCCTCAAGCTAATAGACAAGAAAAATCAATTTTTGGTTCTGCAAAAAAATCTGGCAAAATGCGTGAGTGTTAACCCACAAAATGGCGCGTTTTTGAAAAAAAATACAAAATCATAAGTATATAACCACGAATTGACCCGTTTCTATTCTGGTATATCGTAATACCATATCGTCTAGCTGATAGACAAGAAAAATCAGTTTTTGGTTCTGCAAAAAAATCTGGCAAAATACGTGAGTGTTAACCCACAAAATGGCGCGTTTTTGAAAAAAATACAAAATCATAAGTATATAACCACGAATTGACCCGTTTCTGTTCTGTTATATTATTATACTATATCCTCAAGCTAATAGACAAGAAAAATCAATTTTTGGTTCTGCAAAAAAATCTGGCAAAATGCGTGAGTGTTAACCCACAAAATGGCGCGTTTTTGAAAAAAATACAAAATCATAAGTATATAACCACGAATTGACCTGTTTTTGTTCTGGTATATCATAATACCATATCCTCTAGCTAATAGATAAGAAAAATCAATTTTTGGTTCTGCAAAAAACTCTGGCAAAATGCGTGAGTTTTAACCCACAAAATGGCGCGTTTTTGAAAAAATACAAAATCATAAGTATATAACCACGAATTGACCCGTTTTCATTCTGGTATATCATAATACCATATCCTCTAGCTAATAGACAAGAAAAATAAATTTTTGGTTCTGCAAAAAAATCTGGCAAAATGCGTGAGTGTTAACCCACAAAATGACGCGTATTTGAAAAAAATACAAAATCATAAGTATATAACCACGAATTGACCCGTTTCTGTTCTGGTATATTATAATACCATATCCTCAAGCTAATAGACAAGAAAAATACATTTTTAGTTCTGCAAAAAAATCTGGCAAAATGCGTGAGTGTTAACCCACAAAATGGCGCGTTTTTGAAAAAAATACAAAATCATAAGTATATAACCACGAATTGACCCATTTCTGTTCTAGTTTATTATAATACCATATCCTCAAGCTAATAGACAAGAAAAATCAATTTTGGTTCTGCAAAAAAATCTGGCAAAATGCGTGAGTGTTAAACCCACAAAATGGCGCGTTTTTGAAAAAAATACAAAATCATAAGTATATAACCACGAATTGACCCGTTTTCATTCTGGTATATCATAATACCATATCCTTTAGCTAATATACAAGAAAAATCAATTTTTGGTTCTGCAAAAAAATCTGGCAAAATGCGTGAGTGTTAAGCCACAAAATGGCGCGTTTATGAAAAAAATACAAAATCATAAGTATATAACCACGAATTGACCCGTTTCTGTTCTATTATATTATAATACAATATCCTCAAGCTAATAGACAAAAAAATCAATTTTTGGTTCTGCAAAAAAAACTGGCAAAATGCGTGAGTGTTAACCCACAAAATGGCGCGTTTTTGAAAAAAATACAAAATCATAAGTATATAACCACGAATTGACCCGTTTCTATTCTGGTATATCGTAATACCATATCGTCTAGCTGATAGACAAGAAAAATCAATTTTTGGTTCTGCAAAAAAATCTGGCAAAATACGTGAGTGTTAACCCACAAAATGGCGCGTTTTTAAAAAAAATACAAAATCATAAGTATATAACCACGAATTGACCGGTTTCTGTTCTGTTATATTATTATACTATATCCTCAAGCTAATAGACAAGAAAAATCAATTTTTGGTTCTGCAAAAAAATCTGGCAAAATGCGTGAGTGTTAACCCACAAAATGGCGCGTTTTTGAAAAAAATACAAAATCATAAGTATATAACCACGAATTGACCTGTTTTTGTTCTGGTATATCATAATACCATATCCTCTAGCTAATAGATAAGAAAAATCAATTTTTGGTTCTGCAAAAAACTCTGGCAAAATGCGTGAGTTTTAACCCACAAAATGGCGCGTTTTTGAAAAAATACAAAATCATAAGTATATAACCACGAATTGACCCGTTTTCATTCTGGTATATCATAATACCATATCCTCTAGCTAATAGACAAGAAAAATAAATTTTTGGTTCTGCAAAAAAATCTGGCAAAATGCGTGAGTGTTAACCCACAAAATGACTCGTATTTGAAAAAAATACAAAATCATAAGTATATAACCACGAATTGACCCATTTCTGTTCTGGTATATTATAATACCATATCCTCAAGCTAATAGACAAGAAAAATACATTTTTAGTTCTGCAAAAAAATCTGGCAAAATGCGTGAGTGTTAACCCACAAAATGGCGCGTTTTTGAAAAAAATACAAAATCATAAGTATATAACCACGAATTGACCCATTTCTGTTCTAGTTTATTATAATACCATATCCTCAAGCTAATAGACAAGAAAAATCAATTTTGGTTCTGCAAAAAAATCTGGCAAAATGCGTGAGTGTTAAACCCACAAAATGGCGCGTTTTTGAAAAAAATACAAAATCATAAGTATATAACCACGAATTGACCCGTTTCTATTCTGGTATATCGCAATACCATATCGTCTAGCTGATAGACAAGAAAAATCAATTTTTGGTTCTGCAAAAAAATCTGGCAAAATACGTGAGTGTTAACCCACAAAATGGCGCGTTTTTAAAAAAAATACAAAATCATAAGTATATAACCACGAATTGACCCGTTTCTGTTCTGTTATATTATTATACTATATCCTCAAGCTAATAGACAAGAAAAATCAATTTTTGGTTCTGCAAAAAAATCTGGCAAAATGCGTGAGTGTTAACCCACAAAATGGCGCGTTTTTGAATAAAATACAAAATCATAAGTATATAACCACGAATTGACCCGTTTCTATTCTGGTATATCGTAATACCATATCGTCTAGCTGATAGACAAGAAAAATCAATTTTTGGTTTTGCAAAAAAATCTGGCAAAATACGTGAGTGTTAACCCACAAAATGTCGCGTTTTTGAAAAAAATACAAAATCATAAGTATATAACCACGAATTGACCTGTTTTTGTTCTGGTATATCATAATACCATATCCTCTAGCTAATAGATAAGAAAAATCAATTTTTGGTTCTGCAAAAAACTATGGCAAAATGCGTGAGTTTTAACCCACAAAATGGCGCGTTTTTGAAAAAATACAAAATCATAAGTATATAACCACGAATTGACCCGTTTTCATTCTGGTATATCATAATACCATATCCTCTAGCTAATAGACAAGAAAAATAAATTTTTGGTTCTGCAAAAAAATCTGGCAAAATGCGTGAGTGTTAACCCACAAAATGAAGCGTATTTGAAAAAAATACAAAATCATAAGTATATAACCACGAATTGACCCGTTTCTGTTCTGGTATATTATAATACCATATCCTCAAGCTAATATACAAGAAAAATCAATTTTTAGTTCTGCAAAAAAATCTGGCAAAATGCGTGAGTGTTAACCCACAAAATGGCGCGTTTTTGAAAAAAATACAAAATCATAAGTATATAACCACGAATTGACCCGTTTCTGTTCTATTATATTATAATATAAAATTCTCAAGCTAATAGACAAGAAAAATCAATTTTTGGTTCTGCAAAAAAATCTGGCAAAATGCGTGAGTGTTAACCCACAAAATGGCGCGTTTTTGAAAAAAATACAAAATCATAAGTATATAACCACGAATTGACCCGTTTCTGTTCTGGTATATTATAATACCATATCCTCAAGCTAATAGACAAGAAAAATCAATTTTTGGTTCTGCAAAAAACTCTGGCAAAATGCGTGAGTTTTAACCCACAAAATGGCGCGTTTTTGAAAAAAATACAAAATCATAAGTATATAACCACGAATTGACCTGTTTCTGTTCTGGTTTATTATAATACCATATCCTCAAGCTAATAGACAAGAAAAATCAATTTTTGGTTCTGCAAAAAAATCTGGCAAAATGCGTGAGTGTTAACCCACAAAATGGCGCGTTTTTTGAAAAAAATACAAAATCATAAGTATTTAACCACGAATTGACCTGTTTCTGTTCTGGTTTATTATAATACCATATCCTCAAGCTAATAGACAAGAAAAATCAATTTTTGGTTCTGCAAAAAAATCTGGCAAAATGCGTGAGTGTTAACCCACAAAATGGCGCGTTTTTTGAAAAAAATACAAAATCATAAGTATTTAACCACGAATTGACCCGTTTCTGTTATGTTATATTATAATACAATATCTTCAAGCTAATAGACAAGAAAAATCAATTTTTGGTTCTGCAAAAACATCTGGCAAAATGCGTGAGTGTTAACCCACAAAATGGCGCGTTTTTGAAAAAAATACAAAATCATAAGTATATAACCACGAATTGACCCGTTTCTGTTCTGGTTTATTATATAATACCATATCCTCAAGCTAATAAACAAGAAAAATCAATTTTTGGTTCTGCAAAAAAATTGACACGTTTTCATTCTGGTATATCATAATACCATATCCTCTAGCTAATATACAAGAAAAAACAATTTTTGGTTCTGCAAAAAAATCTGGCAAAATGCGTGAGTGTTAAGCCACAAAATGACGCGTTTTTGAAAAAAATACAAAATCATAAGTATATAACCACGAATTGACCCGTTTCTGTTCTGTTATATTATTATACTATATCCTCAAGCTAATATACAAGAAAAATCAATTTTTGGTTCTGCAAAAAAATCTGGCAAAATGCGTGAGTGTTAACCCACAAAATGGCGCGTTTTTGAATAAAATACAAAATCATAAGTATATAACCACGAATTGACCCGTTTCTATTCTGGTATATCGTAATACCATATCGTCTAGCTGATAGACAAGAAAAATCAATTTTTGGTTCTGCAAAAAAATCTGGCAAAATACGTGAGTGTTAACCCACAAAATGGCGCGTTTTTGAAAAAAATACAAAATCATAAGTATATAACCACGAATTGACCCGTTTTCATTCTGGTATATCATAATACCATATCCTTTAGCTAATATACAAGAAAAATCAATTTTTGGTTCTGCAAAAAAATCTGGGAAAATGCGTGAGTGTTAAGCCACAAAATGGCGCGTTTTTGAAAAAAATACAAAATCATAAGTATATAACCACGAATTGACCCGTTTCTGTTCTATTATATTATAATACAATATCCTCAAGCTAATAGACAAAAAAAATCAATTTTTGGTTCTGCAAAAAAAACTGGCAAAATGCGTGAGTGTTAAGCCACAAAATGACGCGTTTTTGAAAAAAATACAAAATCATAAGTATATAACCACGAATTGACCCGTTTCTGTTCTGTTATATTATTATACTATATCCTCAAGCTAATAGACAAGAAAAATCAATTTTTGGTTCTGCAAAAAAATCTGGCAAAATGCGTGAGTGTTAACCCACAAAATGGCGCGTTTTTGAATAAAATACAAAATCATAAGTATATAACCACGAATTGACCCGTTTCTATTCTGGTATATCGTAATACCATATCGTCTAGCTGATAGACAAGAAAAATCAATTTTTGGTTCTGCAAAAAAATCTGGCAAAATGCGTGAGTGTTAAGCCACAAAATGGCGCGTTTTTGAAAAAAATACAAAATCATAAGTATATAACTACGAATTGACCCGTTTCTGTTCTATTATATTATAATACAATATCCTCAAGCTAATAGACAAGAAAAATCAATTTTTGGTTCTGCAAAAAAATCTGGCAAAATGCGTGAGTGTTAACCCACAAAATGGCGCGTTTTGAAAAAAATACAAAATCATAAGTATATAACCACGAATTGACCCGTTTCTATTCTGGTATATCGTAATACCATATCGTCTAGCTGATAGACAAGAAAAATCAATTTTTGGTTCTGCAAAAAAATCTGGCAAAATACGTGAGTGTTAACCCACAAAATGGCGCGTTTTTAAAAAAAATACAAAATCATAAGTATATAACCACGAATTGACCCGTTTCTGTTCTGTTATACTATTATACTATATCCTCAAGCTAATAGACAAGAAAAATCAATTTTTGGTTCTGCAAAAAAATCTGGCAAAATGCGTGAGTGTTAACCCACAAAATGGCGCGTTTTTGAATAAAATACAAAATCATAAGTATATAACCACGAATTGACCCGTTTCTATTCTGGTATATCGTAATACCATATCGTCTAGCTGATAGACAAGAAAAATCAATTTTTGGTTCTGCAAAAAAATCTGGCAAAATACGTGAGTGTTAACCCACAAAATGGCGCGTTTTTGAAAAAAATACAAAATCATAAGTATATAACCACGAATTGACCTGTTTCTGTTCTGGTTTATTATAATACCATATCCTCAAGCTAATAGACAAGAAAAATCAATTTTTGGTTCTGCAAAAAAATCTGGCAAAATGCGTGAGTGTTAACCCACAAAATGGCGCGTTTTTTGAAAAAAATACAAAATCATAAGTATTTAACCACGAATTGACCCGTTTCTGTTATGTTATATTATAATACAATATCTTCAAGCTAATAGACAAGAAAAATCAATTTTTGGTTCTGCAAAAACATCTGGCAAAATGCGTGAGTGTTAACCCACAAAATGGCGCGTTTTTGAAAAAAATACAAAATCATAAGTATATAACCACGAATTGACCCGTTTCTGTTCTGGTTTATTATATAATACCATATCCTCAAGCTAATAAACAAGAAAAATCAATTTTTGGTTCTGCAAAAAAATTGACACGTTTTCATTCTGGTATATCATAATACCATATCCTCTAGCTAATATACAAGAAAAAACAATTTTTGGTTCTGCAAAAAAATCTGGCAAAATGCGTGAGTGTTAAGCCACAAAATGACGCGTTTTTGAAAAAAATACAAAATCATAAGTATATAACCACGAATTGACCCGTTTCTGTTCTGTTATATTATTATACTATATCCTCAAGCTAATATACAAGAAAAATCAATTTTTGGTTCTGCAAAAAAATCTGGCAAAATGCGTGAGTGTTAACACACAAAATGGCGCGTTTTTGAAAAAAATACAAAATCATAAGTATATAACCACGAATTGACCTGTTTTTGTTCTGGTATATCATAATACCATATCCTCTAGCTAATAGATAAGAAAAATCAATTTTTGGTTCTGCAAAAAACTGTGGCAAAATGCGTGAGTTTTAACCCACAAAATGGCGCGTTTTTGAAAAAATACAAAATCATAAGTATATAACCACGAATTGACCCGTTTTCATTCTGGTATATCATAATACCATATCCTCTAGCTAATAGACAAGAAAAATAAATTTTTGGTTCTGCAAAAAAATCTGGCAAAATGCGTGAGTGTTAACCCACAAAATGACGCGTATTTGAAAAAAATACAAAATCATAAGTATATAACCACGAATTGACCCGTTTCTGTTCTGGTATATTATAATACCATATCCTCAAGCTAATAGACAAGAAAAATACATTTTTAGTTCTGCAAAAAAATCTGGCAAAATGCGTGAGTGTTAACCCACAAAATGGCGCGTTTTTGAAAAAAATACAAAATCATAAGTATATAACCACGAATTGACCCATTTCTGTTCTGGTTTATTATAATACCATATACTCAAGCTAATAGACAAGAAAAATCAATTTTGGTTCTGCAAAAAAATCTGGCAAAATGCGTGAGTGTTAAACCCACAAAATGGCGCGTTTTTGAAAAAAATACAAAATCATAAGTATATAACCACGAATTGACCCGTTTTCATTCTGGTATATCATAATATCATATCCTTTAGCTAATATACAAGAAAAATCAATTTTTGGTTCTGCAAAAAAATCTGGCAAAATGCGTGAGTGTTAAGCCACAAAATGGCGCGTTTTTGAAAAAAATACAAAATCATAAGTATATAACCACGAATTGACCCGTTTCTGTTCTATTATATTATAATACAATATCCTCAAGCTAATAGACAAGAAAAATCAATTTTTGGTTCTGCAAAAAAATCTGACAAAATGCGTGAGTGTTAACCCACAAAATGGCGCGTTTTTTGAAAAAAATACAAAATCATAAGTATTTAACCACGGATTGACCCGTTTCTGTTATGTTATATTATAATACAATATCTTCAAGCTAATAGACAAGAAAAATCAATTTTTGGTTCTGCAAAAACATCTGGCAAAATGCGTGAGTGTTAACCCACAAAATGGCGCGTTTTTGAAAAAAATACAAAATCATAAGTATATAACCACGAATTGACCCGTTTCTGTTCTGGTTTATTATAATACCATATCCTCAAGCTAATAGACAAGAAAAATCAATTTTTGGTTCTGCAAAAAAATCTGGCAAAATGCGTGAGTGTTAACCCACAAAATGGCGCGTTTTTGAAAAAAATACAAAATCATAAGTATATAACCACGAATTGACCCGTTTTCATTCTGGTATATCATAATACCATATCCTCTAGCTAATATACAAGAAAAATCAATTTTTGGTTCTGCAAAAAAATCTGGCAAAATGCGTGAGTGTTAAGCCACAAAATGGCGCGTTTTTTAAAAAAATACAAAATCATAAGTATATAACCACGAATTGACCCGTTTCTGTTCTGTTATATTATTATACTATATCCTCAAGCTAATAGACAAGAAAAATCAATTTTTGGTTCTGCAAAAAAATCTGGCAAAATGCGTGAGTGTTAACCCACAAAATGGCGCGTTTTTGAAAAAAATACAAAATCATAAGTATATAACCACGAATTGACCTGTTTTTGTTCTGGTATATCATAATACCATATCCTCTAGCTAATAGATAAGAAAAATCAATTTTTGGTTCTGCAAAAAACTCTGGCAAAATGCGTGAGTTTTAACCCACAAAATGGCGCGTTTTTGAAAAAATACAAAATCATAAGTATATAACCACGAATTGACCCGTTTTCATTCTGGTATATCATAATACCATATCCTCTAGCTAATAGACAAGAAAAATAAATTTTTGGTTCTGCAAAAAAATCTGGCAAAATGCGTGAGTGTTAACCCACAAAATGACGCGTATTTGAAAAAAATACAAAATCATAAGTATATAACCACGAATTGACCCGTTTCTGTTCTGGTATATTATAATACCATATCCTCAAGCTAATAGACAAGAAAAATACATTTTTAGTTCTGCAAAAAAATCTGGCAAAATGCGTGAGTGTTAACCCACAAAATGGCGCGTTTTTGAAAAAAATACAAAATCATAAGTATATAACCACGAATTGACCCATTTCTGTTCTAGTTTATTATAATACCATATCCTCAAGCTAATAGACAAGAAAAATCAATTTTGGTTCTGCAAAAAAATCTGGCAAAATGCGTGAGTGTTAAACCCACAAAATGGCGCGTTTTTGAAAAAAATACAAAATCATAAGTATATAACCACGAATTGACCCGTTTTCATTCTGGTATATCATAATACCATATCCTTTAGCTAATATACAAGAAAAATCAATTTTTGGTTCTGCAAAAAAATCTGGCAAAATGCGTGAGTGTTAAGCCACAAAATGGCGCGTTTATGAAAAAAATACAAAATCATAAGTATATAACCACGAATTGACCCGTTTCTGTTCTATTATATTATAATACAATATCCTCAAGCTAATAGACAAAAAAATCAATTTTTGGTTCTGCAAAAAAAACTGGCAAAATGCGTGAGTGTTAACCCACAAAATGGCGCGTTTTTGAAAAAAATACAAAATCATAAGTATATAACCACGAATTGACCCGTTTCTATTCTGGTATATCGTAATACCATATCGTCTAGCTGATAGACAAGAAAAATCAATTTTTGGTTCTGCAAAAAAATCTGGCAAAATACGTGAGTGTTAACCCACAAAATGGCGCGTTTTTAAAAAAAATACAAAATCATAAGTATATAACCACGAATTGACCGGTTTCTGTTCTGTTATATTATTATACTATATCCTCAAGCTAATAGACAAGAAAAATCAATTTTTGGTTCTGCAAAAAAATCTGGCAAAATGCGTGAGTGTTAACCCACAAAATGGCGCGTTTTTGAAAAAAATACAAAATCATAAGTATATAACCACGAATTGACCTGTTTTTGTTCTGGTATATCATAATACCATATCCTCTAGCTAATAGATAAGAAAAATCAATTTTTGGTTCTGCAAAAAACTCTGGCAAAATGCGTGAGTTTTAACCCACAAAATGGCGCGTTTTTGAAAAAATACAAAATCATAAGTATATAACCACGAATTGACCCGTTTTCATTCTGGTATATCATAATACCATATCCTCTAGCTAATAGACAAGAAAAATAAATTTTTGGTTCTGCAAAAAAATCTGGCAAAATGCGTGAGTGTTAACCCACAAAATGACTCGTATTTGAAAAAAATACAAAATCATAAGTATATAACCACGAATTGACCCATTTCTGTTCTGGTATATTATAATACCATATCCTCAAGCTAATAGACAAGAAAAATACATTTTTAGTTCTGCAAAAAAATCTGGCAAAATGCGTGAGTGTTAACCCACAAAATGGCGCGTTTTTGAAAAAAATACAAAATCATAAGTATATAACCACGAATTGACCCATTTCTGTTCTAGTTTATTATAATACCATATCCTCAAGCTAATAGACAAGAAAAATCAATTTTGGTTCTGCAAAAAAATCTGGCAAAATGCGTGAGTGTTAAACCCACAAAATGGCGCGTTTTTGAAAAAAATACAAAATCATAAGTATATAACCACGAATTGACCCGTTTCTATTCTGGTATATCGCAATACCATATCGTCTAGCTGATAGACAAGAAAAATCAATTTTTGGTTCTGCAAAAAAATCTGGCAAAATACGTGAGTGTTAACCCACAAAATGGCGCGTTTTTAAAAAAAATACAAAATCATAAGTATATAACCACGAATTGACCCGTTTCTGTTCTGTTATATTATTATACTATATCCTCAAGCTAATAGACAAGAAAAATCAATTTTTGGTTCTGCAAAAAAATCTGGCAAAATGCGTGAGTGTTAACCCACAAAATGGCGCGTTTTTGAATAAAATACAAAATCATAAGTATATAACCACGAATTGACCCGTTTCTATTCTGGTATATCGTAATACCATATCGTCTAGCTGATAGACAAGAAAAATCAATTTTTGGTTTTGCAAAAAAAATCTGGCAAAATACGTGAGTGTTAACCCACAAAATGTCGCGTTTTTGAAAAAAATACAAAATCATAAGTATATAACCACGAATTGACCTGTTTTTGTTCTGGTATATCATAATACCATATCCTCTAGCTAATAGATAAGAAAAATCAATTTTTGGTTCTGCAAAAAACTATGGCAAAATGCGTGAGTTTTAACCCACAAAATGGCGCGTTTTTGAAAAAATACAAAATCATAAGTATATAACCACGAATTGACCCGTTTTCATTCTGGTATATCATAATACCATATCCTCTAGCTAATAGACAAGAAAAATAATTTTTGGTTCTGCAAAAAAATCTGGCAAAATGCGTGAGTGTTAACCCACAAAATGAAGCGTATTTGAAAAAAATACAAAATCATAAGTATATAACCACGAATTGACCCGTTTCTGTTCTGGTATATTATAATACCATATCCTCAAGCTAATATACAAGAAAAATCAATTTTTAGTTCTGCAAAAAAATCTGGCAAAATGCGTGAGTGTTAACCCACAAAATGGCGCGTTTTTGAAAAAAATACAAAA
>JARWIR010000454.1:12500-15000 GCA_029959085.1 Nemophila menziesii | reverse complement strand
TAGGGTTTAGGGTTTAGGGTTTAGGGTTTAGGGTTTAGGGTTTAGGGTTTAGGGTTTAGGGTTTAGGGTTTAGGGTTTAGGGTTTAGGGTTTAGGGTTTAGGGTTTAGGGTTTAGGGTTTAGGGTTTAGGGTTTAGGGTTTAGGGTTTAGGGTTTAGGGTTTAGGGTTTAGGGTTTAGGGTTTAGGGTTTAGGGTTTAGGGTTTAGGGTTTAGGGTTTAGGGTTTAGGGTTTAGGGTTTAGGGTTTAGGGTTTAGGGTTTAGGGTTTAGGGTTTAGGGTTTAGGGTTTAGGGTTTAGGGTTTAGGGTTTAGGGTTTAGGGTTTAGGGTTTAGGGTTTAGGGTTTAGGGTTTAGGGTTTAGGGTTTAGGGTTTAGGGTTTAGGGTTTAGGGTTTAGGGTTTAGGGTTTAGGGTTTAGGGTTTAGGGTTTAGGGTTTAGGGTTTAGGGTTTAGGGTTTAGGGTTTAGGGTTTAGGGTTTAGGGTTTAGGGTTTAGGGTTTAGGGTTTAGGGTTTAGGGTTTAGGGTTTAGGGTTTAGGGTTTAGGGTTTAGGGTTTAGGGTTTAGGGTTTAGGGTTTAGGGTTTAGGGTTTAGGGTTTAGGGTTTAGGGTTTAGGGTTTAGGGTTTAGGGTTTAGGGTTTAGGGTTTAGGGTTTAGGGTTTAGGGTTTAGGGTTTAGGGTTTAGGGTTTAGGGTTTAGGGTTTAGGGTTTAGGGTTTAGGGTTTAGGGTTTAGGGTTTAGGGTTTAGGGTTTAGGGTTTAGGGTTTAGGGTTTAGGGTTTAGGGTTTAGGGTTTAGGGTTTAGGGTTTAGGGTTTAGGGTTTAGGGTTTAGGGTTTAGGGTTTAGGGTTTAGGGTTTAGGGTTTAGGGTTTAGGGTTTAGGGTTTAGGGTTTAGGGTTTAGGGTTTAGGGTTTAGGGTTTAGGGTTTAGGGTTTAGGGTTTAGGGTTTAGGGTTTAGGGTTTAGGGTTTAGGGTTTAGGGTTTAGGGTTTAGGGTTTAGGGTTTAGGGTTTAGGGTTTAGGGTTTAGGGTTTAGGGTTTAGGGTTTAGGGTTTAGGGTTTAGGGTTTAGGGTTTAGGGTTTAGGGTTTAGGGTTTAGGGTTTAGGGTTTAGGGTTTAGGGTTTAGGGTTTAGGGTTTAGGGTTTAGGGTTTAGGGTTTAGGGTTTAGGGTTTAGGGTTTAGGGTTTAGGGTTTAGGGTTTAGGGTTTAGGGTTTAGGGTTTAGGGTTTAGGGTTTAGGGTTTAGGGTTTAGGGTTTAGGGTTTAGGGTTTAGGGTTTAGGGTTTAGGGTTTAGGGTTTAGGGTTTAGGGTTTAGGGTTTAGGGTTTAGGGTTTAGGGTTTAGGGTTTAGGGTTTAGGGTTTAGGGTTTAGGGTTTAGGGTTTAGGGTTTAGGGTTTAGGGTTTAGGGTTTAGGGTTTAGGGTTTAGGGTTTAGGGTTTAGGGTTTAGGGTTTAGGGTTTAGGGTTTAGGGTTTAGGGTTTAGGGTTTAGGGTTTAGGGTTTAGGGTTTAGGGTTTAGGGTTTAGGGTTTAGGGTTTAGGGTTTAGGGTTTAGGGTTTAGGGTTTAGGGTTTAGGGTTTAGGGTTTAGGGTTTAGGGTTTAGGGTTTAGGGTTTAGGGTTTAGGGTTTAGGGTTTAGGGTTTAGGGTTTAGGGTTTAGGGTTTAGGGTTTAGGGTTTAGGGTTTAGGGTTTAGGGTTTAGGGTTTAGGGTTTAGGGTTTAGGGTTTAGGGTTTAGGGTTTAGGGTTTAGGGTTTAGGGTTTAGGGTTTAGGGTTTAGGGTTTAGGGTTTAGGGTTTAGGGTTTAGGGTTTAGGGTTTAGGGTTTAGGGTTTAGGGTTTAGGGTTTAGGGTTTAGGGTTTAGGGTTTAGGGTTTAGGGTTTAGGGTTTAGGGTTTAGGGTTTAGGGTTTAGGGTTTAGGGTTTAGGGTTTAGGGTTTAGGGTTTAGGGTTTAGGGTTTAGGGTTTAGGGTTTAGGGTTTAGGGTTTAGGGTTTAGGGTTTAGGGTTTAGGGTTTAGGGTTTAGGGTTTAGGGTTTAGGGTTTAGGGTTTAGGGTTTAGGGTTTAGGGTTTAGGGTTTAGGGTTTAGGGTTTAGGGTTTAGGGTTTAGGGTTTAGGGTTTAGGGTTTAGGGTTTAGGGTTTAGGGTTTAGGGTTTAGGGTTTAGGGTTTAGGGTTTAGGGTTTAGGGTTTAGGGTTTAGGGTTTAGGGTTTAGGGTTTAGGGTTTAGGGGGTTTAGGGTTTAGGGTTTAGGGTTTAGGGTTTAGGGTTTAGGGTTTAGGGTTTAGGGTTTAGGGTTTAGGGTTTAGGGTTTAGGGTTTAGGGTTTAGGGTTTAGGGTTTAGGGTTTAGGGTTTAGGGTTTAGGGTTTAGGGTTTAGGGTTTAGGGTTTAGGGTTTAGGGTTTAGGGTTTAGGGTTTAGGGTTTAGGGTTTAGGGTTTAGGGTTTAGGGTTTAGGGTTTAGGGTTTAGGGTTTAGGGTTTAGGGTTTAGGGTTTAGGGTTTAGGGT
>JARWIR010000454.1:2500-5000 GCA_029959085.1 Nemophila menziesii | reverse complement strand
AGGGTTTAGGGTTTAGGGTTTAGGGTTTAGGGTTTAGGGTTTAGGGTTTAGGGTTTAGGGTTTAGGGTTTAGGGTTTAGGGTTTAGGGTTTAGGGTTTAGGGTTTAGGGTTTAGGGTTTAGGGTTTAGGGTTTAGGGTTTAGGGTTTAGGGTTTAGGGTTTAGGGTTTAGGGTTTAGGGTTTAGGGTTTAGGGTTTAGGGTTTAGGGTTTAGGGTTTAGGGTTTAGGGTTTAGGGTTTAGGGTTTAGGGTTTAGGGTTTAGGGTTTAGGGTTTAGGGTTTAGGGTTTAGGGTTTAGGGTTTAGGGTTTAGGGTTTAGGGTTTAGGGTTTAGGGTTTAGGGTTTAGGGTTTAGGGTTTAGGGTTTAGGGTTTAGGGTTTAGGGTTTAGGGTTTAGGGTTTAGGGTTTAGGGTTTAGGGTTTAGGGTTTAGGGTTTAGGGTTTAGGGTTTAGGGTTTAGGGTTTAGGGTTTAGGGTTTAGGGTTTAGGGTTTAGGGTTTAGGGTTTAGGGTTTAGGGTTTAGGGTTTAGGGTTTAGGGTTTAGGGTTTAGGGTTTAGGGTTTAGGGTTTAGGGTTTAGGGTTTAGGGTTTAGGGTTTAGGGTTTAGGGTTTAGGGTTTAGGGTTTAGGGTTTAGGGTTTAGGGTTTAGGGTTTAGGGTTTAGGGTTTAGGGTTTAGGGTTTAGGGTTTAGGGTTTAGGGTTTAGGGTTTAGGGTTTAGGGTTTAGGGTTTAGGGTTTAGGGTTTAGGGTTTAGGGTTTAGGGTTTAGGGTTTAGGGTTTAGGGTTTAGGGTTTAGGGTTTAGGGTTTAGGGTTTAGGGTTTAGGGTTTAGGGTTTAGGGTTTAGGGTTTAGGGTTTAGGGTTTAGGGTTTAGGGTTTAGGGTTTAGGGTTTAGGGTTTAGGGTTTAGGGTTTAGGGTTTAGGGTTTAGGGTTTAGGGTTTAGGGTTTAGGGTTTAGGGTTTAGGGTTTAGGGTTTAGGGTTTAGGGTTTAGGGTTTAGGGTTTAGGGTTTAGGGTTTAGGGTTTAGGGTTTAGGGTTTAGGGTTTAGGGTTTAGGGTTTAGGGTTTAGGGTTTAGGGTTTAGGGTTTAG
This sequence comes from Nemophila menziesii, assembly GCA_029959085.1. Taxonomy (NCBI): domain Eukaryota; kingdom Viridiplantae; phylum Streptophyta; class Magnoliopsida; order Boraginales; family Hydrophyllaceae; genus Nemophila; species Nemophila menziesii. The sequence continues at coordinate 3,913 of JARWIR010000454.1, read as the reverse complement.
GGTTTAGGGTTTAGGGTTTAGGGTTTAGGGTTTAGGGTTTAGGGTTTAGGGTTTAGGGTTTAGGGTTTAGGGTTTAGGGTTTAGGGTTTAGGGTTTAGGGTTTAGGGTTTAGGGTTTAGGGTTTAGGGTTTAGGGTTTAGGGTTTAGGGTTTAGGGTTTAGGGTTTAGGGTTTAGGGTTTAGGGTTTAGGGTTTAGGGTTTAGGGTTTAGGGTTTAGGGTTTAGGGTTTAGGGTTTAGGGTTTAGGGTTTAGGGTTTAGGGTTTAGGGTTTAGGGTTTAGGGTTTAGGGTTTAGGGTTTAGGGTTTAGGGTTTAGGGTTTAGGGTTTAGGGTTTAGGGTTTAGGGTTTAGGGTTTAGGGTTTAGGGTTTAGGGTTTAGGGTTTAGGGTTTAGGGTTTAGGGTTTAGGGTTTAGGGTTTAGGGTTTAGGGTTTAGGGTTTAGGGTTTAGGGTTTAGGGTTTAGGGTTTAGGGTTTAGGGTTTAGGGTTTAGGGTTTAGGGTTTAGGGTTTAGGGTTTAGGGTTTAGGGTTTAGGGTTTAGGGTTTAGGGTTTAGGGTTTAGGGTTTAGGGTTTAGGGTTTAGGGTTTAGGGTTTAGGGTTTAGGGTTTAGGGTTTAGGGTTTAGGGTTTAGGGTTTAGGGTTTAGGGTTTAGGGTTTAGGGTTTAGGGTTTAGGGTTTAGGGTTTAGGGTTTAGGGTTTAGGGTTTAGGGTTTAGGGTTTAGGGTTTAGGGTTTAGGGTTTAGGGTTTAGGGTTTAGGGTTTAGGGTTTAGGGTTTAGGGTTTAGGGTTTAGGGTTTAGGGTTTAGGGTTTAGGGTTTAGGGTTTAGGGTTTAGGGTTTAGGGTTTAGGGTTTAGGGTTTAGGGTTTAGGGTTTAGGGTTTAGGGTTTAGGGTTTAGGGTTTAGGGTTTAGGGTTTAGGGTTTAGGGTTTAGGGTTTAGGGTTTAGGGTTTAGGGTTTAGGGTTTAGGGTTTAGGGTTTAGGGTTTAGGGTTTAGGGTTTAGGGTTTAGGGTTTAGGGTTTAGGGTTTAGGGTTTAGGGTTTAGGGTTTAGGGTTTAGGGTTTAGGGTTTAGGGTTTAGGGTTTAGGGTTTAGGGTTTAGGGTTTAGGGTTTAGGGTTTAGGGTTTAGGGTTTAGGGTTTAGGGTTTAGGGTTTAGGGTTTAGGGTTTAGGGTTTAGGGTTTAGGGTTTAGGGTTTAGGGTTTAGGGTTTAGGGTTTAGGGTTTAGGGTTTAGGGTTTAGGGTTTAGGGTTTAGGGTTTAGGGTTTAGGGTTTAGGGTTTAGGGTTTAGGGTTTAGGGTTTAGGGTTTAGGGTTTAGGGTTTAGGGTTTAGGGTTTAGGGTTTAGGGTTTAGGGTTTAGGGTTTAGGGTTTAGGGTTTAGGGTTTAGGGTTTAGGGTTTAGGGTTTAGGGTTTA
>JARWIR010000453.1:0-20772 GCA_029959085.1 Nemophila menziesii | reverse complement strand
GGTTGTATTTATATTCACTCGAGTAGGAGGAAAAAACAGTTGTGTATTCATATAACAGACCGTACCATTGGAGTGCAACATTTTTCGTAATCATAATCCAATGTAACCTGATCAATGTACATCCATGACCTCATTTGTTTACTACATGGGTTGGTTTATATATACGTTCGATGTAAATTAGCATATGTAAGTAATCAACATAAAAAGGTTATGCTTTATCGAAATTTTTTCTCTGTGTAGGCATGTGTGTACCACTAGCATATTATGCACGCAGCCACCTTAATGCAAATTATATCAAAGTTCATTGGTAAGATTTCATGTACCCAATTTGGTTGGGCATACGTCCAAATACATCGACATGTATATGTCGAAACACATCAACATGTATTACTTATGCCTGTGAATATGTAGATCATCATCATTGGGTATGTATACATCAACATGTACGTACGTAACGATTTTATGTAGTTACATATGCCAGAATCCATTGCATGCTAGCCTATTCACTGAAAAACCTATCATTTGGGTATTACCACAACTCACACTATCATTATAATATGAATTTGTGCTTAACCATCATCATATGTACTTATTTTATTGTTGATCAATACCATATTTTGTTTACTACATCAAAACCTTTTTTCTGCAGTTCGATATATGTGTACCACCAGCATATTATGCACGCATCCGACTTTATGATTAAGGTTATCAAAGTTTATTGTACTGATATACATGTATCCTATTACATTGGGCATATGTCCAAACTAATCAACATATGGCCACACTATAAAGTAATATATATTATTATTTCCATGGTTATATGTACAACATCATGAGTGGGTATATGCACATGACCCGTTTGTGTTAATCAACATGTATATATACCCATAACACTTGAATGGGTCTATACCAATGTACATCTATGTCCGCAAATGTGTTTTTTATTGACGTATATATCCCCATACCCCTTGAATGATCGAATACCATATACGTGTACCACCAGCATATTATGCACGCATCCGACTTTATGATTAAGGTTATCAAAGTTTATTGTACTGATATACATGTATCCTATTACATTGGGCATATGTCCAAACTAATCAACATATGGCCACACTATAAAGTAATAGATATTATTATTTCCATGGGTATCTGTACAACAATCATGAGTGGGTATATGCACATGACCCTTTTGTGTTAATCAACATGTATATATACCCATAACACTTGAATGGGTCTATACCAATGTACATCTATGTCCGCAAATGTGTTTTTTATTGACGTATATATCCCCATACCCCTTGAATGATCGAATACCATATACGTGTACCACCAGCATATTATGCACGCATCCGACTTTATGATTAAGGTTATCAAAGTTTATTGTACTGATATACATGTATCCTATTACATTGGGAATATGTCCAAACTAATCAACATTTGGCCACACTGTAAAGTAGTAGATAGTATTATTTCCATGGGTATATGTACAACATTATGAGTGGGTATATGCACATGACCCTTTTGTGTTAATCAACATGTATATATACCCATAACACTTGAATGGTTGTATACCAATGTACATCTATGTACGCAAATGTGTTTTTTATTGACGTATATATCCCCATACCCGTTGAATGATCGAATACCATAGTATAGGCATGCATCATGATTGGTAATATGTATGTCATGCTTAGGTATACACGTACACCTTCAATGGCTGTATAACGACGTATAATTATATCGGTACTAACTGTTTATATTTATGTACATATGCCAACTCCACTGCATGCTAGATAGAATGAATCACCTGTCATTTGTGTAGACATATAACACACACTACCATTGTAGTACAAATGTTTACATAATCATCATCCAATGTAACTGATTAATATACAACCGGAACGTCAATATTATAAAATCTTGAATCTATCATAATTATGTGTGATTTGACATATGTACATAAACAACATCAAAATGTAATACATTAATAGAATACCATGGATTGGATTTTAATATACAATGTAATACCATAGGTGTTCCAACAGCATATTATGCACAAATTCGACATTCTGTAAAGTTTATCAAAGGTAATTGGTATTATATTCACGTATCCCATCCGACTAGGCCTATGTCCAAATACAAAAACACGTACGTCGTGAAATATTAAGTATTATTATTTGCATTTGTATATGTAACTCGTAATGATTGGGGTTGTGTTCAGCAACATGTATGGTTTTGATGATAGATTTATGTGTGAATAGCAAATCATAAACATGTGTGTACTGAATGATTTTACTCATGTACATATGTCAAAATCCAATCCATGGTATCCTATTAAATGTAACACCTACCATTTGTGTATGCGTATAAGTCACACTATCATTATAATACGAAGTTGTAACTAACCATCCTCAGATGTATCGAGGTTAGTCTCCATCAATAGCATAGTTTGTTGAATACATGTTGTTGTTGTGATATTCGTTCAATTAGGGTAATATGTCCAGTTAAACGTAAATCAATGTTAGTGTGAACGATATTCACTTACCCCATACAAATGGGCATGGGTTAGTTTCTATATACATTCGAGCTAAATTATCATATGTAAATAACCAACATCAAAAGGTTTTGCAGTACCTCAAATTTTTTCCTGTGTACGCATGTGTATACCACCAGCATATTATGCGCGAAAACAACTTTATGACAAGTTTATCATAGGTTAATGTCCTGATATACATGTATCCTATTACAATGGGCATATGTCCAAATTAACCACCATATGGTCACACTATAAATCTATATGGATATATGAGTGGGTACATGCACATGACCCTTTTGTGGTAATCAACATGTATATATACCCATACCGCCTGAATGGGCATATACAAATGGACATCTATGTCGGCAGATGTGTTTTTTATTGACGTATATACACCCATGCCCCTTGACTGATCGAATACCATAGTATATGCATGCATCATGATTGGTACTATGTATTTCATGCTTAGGTATACACGTATCCCCTCAATGGCCGTATAACGACGTGTACTTATATCGGCACTAAATGTTTATATTTCTGTACATATGCCCAACTCCACTGCATGCTATATAAAATGAATCAGCTGCCATTTGTGTAGTCATATAACACACTCTATCGTTGTAGTCCAAATTTTTACTTAACCATCATCTAATGTAAGCTGATAAGTATACATCCAGAACGTCAATATTATAAAATGTTGTGTCAATGTTATCAAATTTAATGGTTGTGAAATCTGTGTCTGAACCTCGATTTATCACAGGTTTAAATTAATTAACATGTATGTTATGCACTAACAAGTCCCGGCACAGGAACAGAAAAATTTAATGGTATACTCGATTATCCTACACATGTCTATTACAACTCCACTGGGTTTACACAAACTGCAGCCCATTAATACCACCATATTTGACCTACACCCGGTTATACTGATAGTCCATTCTTTTTCCCTTTTGGTTAAAAAAATGTGTTGAATGAATACAAGAATGGAGTATGTTTCTATATTATTCAATCGTTCAAGTATACCACCATCATATTCTGCGCCGAAGCAACTTTATGACAATTTTGTCATAGTTTATTGTCCTGATATACATGTATCCTATTACATTGGTCATATGTCCTAATTAACCAGCATATGGTCACACTATAAATCAATAAGGATTATTTTTCCATGTATATATGTACATCATCATGAGTGGGTACATGCACATGACCCTTTTGGGGTAATCAACATGTATATATACCCATACAGCTTGAATTGGCATATACAAATGTACATCTATGTCGGCAAATGTGTTTTTTATTGACGTATATACACCCATACACCTTGACTGATCGAATACCATAGTATATGCATGCATCAAGATTGGTAATATGTATGTCATGTTTAGGTATACAAGTGGGTACATGCACATTGCCCTTTTGTGGTAATCGACATCTATATATACCCATACCGCTTGAATGGGCATATACAAATGTACATCTATGTCGGCAAATGTGTTTTTTACTGACGTATATATACCCATACCCCTTGACTAATCGAATACCATAGTATATGCATGCATCATGATTGGTACTATGTATGTCATGCTTCTGTAAACACGTACCCCATCAATGGCCGTATAACGACGTATACTTATATCGGTACTAAATGTTTATAGTTATGTACATATGCCCAACTCCACTGAATGCTAGATACAATGAACCAGCTGTCATTTGTGTAGTTATATAACACACTCTATCATTGTAGTCCAAATGTTTACACAACGGCAATATTATAAAATTTTATAAAATTTTGCGTAAATGTTACCAAATTTAATGGGGGTGAAATCTGTGTCTCAACCCCGATTTGTCACATGTCCAATTTAGTTAACATGTATGTTATGCAGTAATAAGTTCCGGCACAGGAACAAACGAATTTAATGGTATACTTGATTATCCTACACATGTCTATTACAACACCATTCGGTTCACACAAACTTCAGCCGATTCGTACCACCATATTTGACGTACACCCGGTTATACTGATAGTCCATTTTTTTTCCCTTTTGGTTAATATAATGTGTTGAATCAATACAAGAATGGAGTATGTTTTTATATTATTCAATCGTTCAATGTCATGTGGAATATGACCTTGATTAACATGAATCACCATTAATGTTTATATAATTCATGTGGTTGTGCATGATATTCACTTCTTGCACACAAATTGGCATATGTCCATATACACCACCATGTATGCTATAGAGTTATCCCATTTATTGTTTTCATATGTATATGTACATCGCCGTGAATGGGTATATGCACATCATAATGTGTCGTACTTCTGATGGATATATACCCATACCCATTGAATGAGCGTATACCACAGTATATCTATGTAGGCAATAATGATTCTATTGATGTATATATGCACATACCCATTGAATGAGCTAATTCCAGAGTATGAGCGCACTTTGTGAATGTGATTATGTACATTCACATGTATGTTAATGTTGATGGATATAACATAACCCTTCAATGGGCGAATAACAATTTATAACTATGATTTTCGTAAATGATTTTATATATGTACACATGCCCACTAGTATCATAGCCTTTTTCTTGTGTACATATAAGTGTACCATCAGCATATTATGCACGAATTCGCATATCTGTAAAGTTTATCAAAGATCAGTAGTATGATATTCATGTCTCCCATTCGATTGTTTATATTATGCGCTAGGAAAGATTATTATTTGCATGTGTATATATACGTCATAAAAAATGGGTAGGTTTTCATCAATATGTATGTAAAAATGACGGACAAACATGCGAATAGCAAAGTATAAACATGTCTTTACTGAATGATTTTATTCAATTACATATGCCAAAAGCCATTGCATGCTAGTATATTAAATGAAACACCTATCATTTATATATTCAAATACCTAAAACCATCATTATAATACGACTTTTGGTTAAGCCATCATCAAATGTACCGATGTTAGCGTCCTTCAAAAACATAGTTTGTTGACTTCCTGGTGTTGTTTTTTGATATCCCTTCAATAAGTGAATGTTGTACCTTTAGACGTAATTCAATGTTTTTGTGCACGCTTTTATCTTCTCTCATTCAATTGGGAATATGTCCATCTACATTATAATACATTTCTTTGGCAAATACCTTGCATGGATCATTGGCAAAATCCGTGCGTGGAATATCATTACAATGGCTTTATTATTTATAGTTATAAGTACATCATCATCATTATATATTGTGTAAATTTCGAAGATTTTTAAGATAACCCTGTCGTCTTGTTATATAAATGTACCCTTTTGTCCGGTCATTAACTATTGTTATATTTCGCAGTATTTGGGAATTTTTGATCGTCTAACATGCAACACAATAAGTCGTGTACGCTGTCGTTGAATGTGTTTTAGCTTTACCATATTGTAATTCCATTGGGCATATGTCCGACAAAATCTTCGATATATATATCCATTTGTGCATTTATATTGGTTTGTTAATTCAAAGGACATGACTACATCAACAGCATAAGTGGTGACCCAGGAAATTTTTTTAAATATTGCTAATAATTTCAGCAGTGGGCACAAGACAATTGTATACACGTAGCAATTATATTAGTTGTGTATCTAATATAGACATGGTAGAAACATATTTTATATACTATGGTTTCATGTTTTGGTTGACTAATTTTTCATCCTCGGCTGAACTTATATTAGACGTGTAGTAGTGGTTGTACCTTGCTTTAGATGATAAGCATTGACACGGGAACCAATAATATAAAAATAATATTTCGAGTACATACAATAAAGCAAAAAGCTTCTGCACATGTGATGTAATTAGACACCAAAATATCTAATAATGTACCACATAATCTCTCTCCAATTACTGACAAACACTTGAGTACCTTACTGTGACCAACGTGTCATATATGGGTATGGTATGTGTGTAAAGTAATACGGATGTGAACAAGATATTTCTATCATCCAAGAAAAGGTATATGGTAAGACAACAAAACCCTAAAACACCACCTACACTATATGAGTCAAAACTTTATAGTCTTTACCACAGTATTATCAACGTCTCTCAAAAGGTAACTAGCTATATCTCATTTCTTCTACTGCTAATATTTTATGATCTGAGAAACATTTTTAGTTCATTGAATGCATACAAGTATATATAAAATCAACATAGTGTGGTTTTATGCAAATGTTTTTTTTTAGTATTGTTTGATATAATTTTTATGTTTTAATCTGTTATGAGTGAACTTTTTTTGTGGTTGTTGGATTGTTATTCTGTTCATATATGTATGTGATATATTCTGTACTGTGTGTTTGTGTTATTAGGCTGGTCTATAAATGGAAGGAAATGATTTGTCAGTAGATCCAACAACATTAGTGGGTATTGATTTCAATCTTGAATCAGATATTCTAAATACTTTGCCTCCTAATTTGGATCTGCCCATATTAGATGGTCATGAATTTTTTGTCCAGCCAGGGCAAATAGTACCTAGTCCAGATATAGAAGATTCTTCATGCCAAACCCAACGGTCTCTTACACCTGAAATTCACTTAAGTCAAGTTAACTTGGATAACATAAGAGATACAATAAGAGCGGAATTAAATTGCATGAAAGAAGAATTAAGTCATGAAAGACAAGAGAGAAATAAGTTAATATTGGAGTTGGAACAAGAAAAAAGCAAGAACAATGCTCTAGGCAGGAAATGCAGACTACAAGATGACATTCTACAGTCTTTCCTAAAACGAAACCCATCGGGTACCACACATGCTGGGAATACTTTTGAGGTGGATGAGGTTTGTTTGACTAAGGAATATTCGCAAGTACTTATCAACACATCATTATCAAAGGACTTAGATGGGGAAAAGGGTGTTTGTGATAATGTATGTCATACTGTTCCGGACTTGTTAATACAGCCTCAAGGTATTATTGGATTTGATGGTCCAGTAGATGAGCATACTGAAGATATCTCTGTCAATAAGAAAGGTTCCTTGGTCGAAGCTGGTTGCGTAACACCCAAGGCGTTGTTCCGTTGCTTTGGTAATGATTTTGAAGATGATGTTGGTGGTACTAAACGACCAGCTTTCCGCCAGTCTTTGACCTCACCAAATTTTGATTTGGGGATCATTACACCGCCGGACAAGACGGCAGATAACAGCATGAAGAAAAGGAAAAAGGTTTCGTTCGATCTAAATGATAATCAGACTATTGATGAGGATGGTCATGTACATCGACCTATAACGAAAGTTGCGGTTTTCAGTGAGTTGTTATCTACCGTACAGGGCGGTGTTAATCGTAATGATGTGTCCGAGGCGTCTGACATTAACAAAAGTAACCTCTTGCGGCTAGGTGTTAGGCATGATGCATCAGGATTTGAAATCAAAAACCCTTCACAGGTGAGACCCATTAGTTATGCAGACGATGCTGATATTTCATCTGAGATTATGGAGTGTCAACGTATTATAGAAGCCGGTTTGTTGGATAACGATAACGTCCCTTTGTCTATTATTCTAGCCCAACGGCGGGCGCGTCGGGAATGTATTTCACCAAAGCCAGGTACTTCCCCCCGTAATGTTAGCCGTAAATTGACAACTGAGTCTCATCTAGCAAAAATACCAAGGGTTAGTGATGTGAGTATGGTACGAGATATCTTACCTAACGAGGCGCGGGCTGTAATCGTTAAAGTTTCACTTGCACGTAGAGTAGATGACTTGGCGTTAGACAGATTGTTTAGTACTATGCCTGAATCAACCATTGTATGGAGTTGTGCACACATACAAGTCAAAGCAGTTCACGTTTTTGATGTTGCTCATCAACGCCGTATTAAGTGGCAGGTTAGTAATTATTACGTATGTTGTATAACACCTGATTATTCAATGTCTTTTGAATCCGTCTGTTTTCTCCAATTAGGTTATTGATGCGGTGTTGCTATGTTGGACAGAGGCAAGTATTCCATCTGATCCACCTATTAATAATCATGTTGTGTTAGGGATATGCCAACGACTAAAAGCACGTGCAATGGTACTACAGTATTGTATTTTATGTGCATGATTTTATGACACTTTTCTAAATAACCTTTACTTTATGTAGTATTACTATAACAAGGGCAACAATGATCTTGTTAAAGAACATGTTGTCGAGGCATTCACGGAGTTCTTTGATGATTACAATGTAGTTTTGATTCCGATTATGAGTAAGGCTGCATCAACGACTTTTTGGAGTATATTAGTTTATGACACACGAAAGGCCGATGTTTTCGAACACTTTAGTTGCTTAAAGGCTGGAACGGGCAATATTTGTGCTAAGCTGGCAGAGTCAAATGCGAAAAAGATGTATAACTACCTATATGACAATGTGTTGCGTGCCATTTACCATGAGGAGGGTTATACACCAACTGAAAATTCTGAAAAGTACAGGACCTCCACAGTCATCCAGACCAGGTGTACGGTTGAAAATTCGGGGGTATATGTGATGTTGTGTGCTAAGGATATATATGATGGAGGTTACGTTAGGGGGGTTTATAGTGTAGCTGAATTTAAGAAAATGAGGTGTTCAATGGTTCAGAAGCTACTAAATCATGAACATAGTACCGTGGCTATCAAGCAATCGAGAAACCACTAAAAATCAGATTACATGGGACACATTGTATGAACGGGATAAATTAGATTTTTTGGTTATCCTCTTGGCTGAAATCTTTTCTTTTTGATGCTAAAGAATATTACAACATACTTAGATTTTAGGGGTTTTTTTGAGGATAAAGTTTTGGTGGAGCATTGTGTAATTTTCCAATTTATGCAAATAATTCACTCTTTTGATTATGCGTATCATGTTTTAATATAATTACCTATTCCATGTATAATTGTCTGATTTTAATCAACACCATCATTATCAATATCTGTAGTTTTAATACGATGTCAATTCATCGGTTACACATGGGTATATATCCATCACCATCGATACATGTAGTACATATTCCTGGACCTTTCGTTATATGTTTGTATATATCCCTTATCATCAATGTATTCCAGATGTTCGCTATATGTAGTGCTTAACATTTTGAGTAGTATTGATATGTGATTTAATTAGGGCTATCACCCTTAGAGTAAAAAAATGGAATATATATAGAAATTATTATTTTGTTAAGTAGTCGGGTGGTGTGGGCTTGTTTTATATATTATTAGACATATTTCGATTAACCCCGTTCGCCACGCAGGCGCAAATCATTAATTCGAAATGCAGTACATGTTTTTTTATAGTACATGTGATTAGCAATACGTCGCTTAACCCATTTCTACGTAAGGTGTATACCCGTTCATCATGAAACCCATAAACTGTGCACGTTTGCATCCGTATTTTCGTTTGCGGAAAAGACGTTGATTTGTTGGTTTCATAGGCAACCCTTCAATATGATTAGGTGAACGCCCATATCCCGCATCGTATACGTGTAGTTTTAGGTATGGTGTTAATTAATTCGGTCCAACTGGGTGTATGTCCATCAGCATCGTTAAAAGTAATATAGAGTACTGAACTTGGCACTATATGTTTGTATATATCACTCACCATCAATTTATTTTATATGTTGGCTATATGTAGTGCTAAACATTTTGAGTTGTATTGATTTGTTATTTAATAAGGGCTAACACCCTTAGAGTAATAAAACTGAAAAAATCTACATATTATGCTTGTTTTAAGTAGTCGGGTGTTGTGGGCTAGTTTTATATATGATTAGGCATATGTCGATTAACCACTGTCACAACGTAAGCGAAAAAATTAGTTCAAAATGCCGTACATATAATTTTTATAGTATAAGTGATTATACTTTAGTCGATTAACCACTTTTTACGGAAGTTGTATACCCATTCATCATGATATCCATTAAATGGGCACATGTACATCTGGATTTTATTTTGCGGGAAAGACGTTGAATTGTTGTTTGCATAGACAAACATTCAATATGAGAGAGAAGCATGTATAAGAGAGTAGCATGAACATGGTGTAAGAGGCATTAATTAGTCTGCAAATGATGGGACTAATTTATTCATGTATCCCATTCGATTGGGCATATATCCAAATACATCAACATGTATGTTGTCAATGTTATTATTGGTATGTGTGTATGTACATCATCATGCTTGTGGATGTGCACATCAACATGACTGTTAATTACATTGGATAATTCCACGTACAATAAGTCCACCTACGCGTCCCAATACGTCGTACATGGGCATATACCCATTGCATAAGTATGTTCAAATGGTCTCAATCCTAGCAATATTTGTCGGTATATATTACTCCAACAAAAACCATGATATGTATGAACATATTAGCATACTGTTTGAAAGCTTAACGCATCAACCTTTTTCCAAAGTATACGTAAAGTTTATCAAAGGTTATTGGTATGATATACATATCTCACATTCAATTGGGCATATGTCCAACTAAACGGACATGTAAGTTATGCACTATCAAAACTCATCGTCTTGACGTATATATATACATCATCATGATGTATATATACCCAAACCCCTTGCATTGGCGAATACCAAAGCAGTAACTGATTCCATGGATTTATCTTTTCCCTAGTCCGTTGCATGATTGAATATAAACTTAATCACCTATCACTTTGTGTATGCATATATAACACACACTATCATTATAGTACAATCTTGTACTCAACCATTATCCAATGTAACAGGTTGAATGGTCATCAATAACATTAGTTGTGGAGTATGTTGTTTGTGACATTATTTAATGTGGTAGAGCATATTTACAAAGACGACGTCAAAAGGTCATGCAGTATTACATCCTGTTTGTAGTGTCGGGTAATGTGTACCACCATCATATTATGGTCGAAGCAGACTTTATGTGAAGTTTATCAAAGTTTAGTTGTATGATATTCGTGTATCCCATATTATTAGGCATATGGACAAATAAATCAACAGATATATTGTGTACTAACAGGGCTTACTTTTTGCCTGTGTATATGTTCATCACATGATTGGGTATATGTTCATCATCAGCTACATTAAATGATGATGGATATATACCCATACAAATTGAATAGGCGTCTAGCTAGGTAAAAAAATCTGTATACTAAATAAATTTATTGATTTACATATACCAAAATCCATCATACTCTAGTCTATAAAATGTATGTGATAGTGCATGATATCCACTTCTCACATACAAGTGGGCATATGTTCATGTACATCAACCTGTATGCTATACAGTAGTGAGTATTATTATTAGTATGTGTTAATGTACATCATCATGTCTGGAGATACGCACATCAACATGAATATTAACGAGGTTGGATATATAACCAAGCCAATTGAATGGGCGAATGACCAAGTACATCTATGTATGACCTAATGATTCTACTGATGTACATATCCCCATACACTCCGAACGAGCGAATACAAGATTAACCCAATGACTTTCTTTTCTTTTCTACGTAAGGTTTATACCCAGACAGCATGAATTACACAAAATGGGCACATGTACATTGTGGTTTTCATAGTAAATCATTGAATTGTGGTTTTCATAGTAAAGATTTGCACACTTGCATTTGAAAGCCGTAACAATTTATATTCAATCGATTTAGGTCAACTTCATTATAATACATCTCATCTGTTTTAAACCCTATTAGTTAGGGTTAATACATTTCATGGGTTAATCTATTTCTTTATGAAATAAGACAATAGTATCCATGCACTAAAAGATTTCATCACTATCGTGCCATACCTTTGTAAATGTCCTTGTGCTCAATTTAAAACCATTAATTTAAACCTATAAATAATAAAAGTATCCATACCCAGAAACATTTAAAAGCATTCAGTATTCGCTTACAAAACAGAAATATAACTCAACAATTTAAAACAAAACATACGTCACACAACGATTGTTTAAATAACTAACTGCAAATGCTTCCTTGCTTGAGAGACCACATCATCAGTATTCTCGTCATTAAGTATCAAGTTAATAATATACTGACGCATTCCCCTAATTTCGCTTTTGTTGTAAGCCGTATTTATCGTTTTTCGCCGTACTATATCAAACATCAATTGAAGTACGAATATTCCCGAATCTTCCCAATCATTATGTTGTTCATTATGCGTAATCTTCTTTGGAAAAAGTTTTTTCTGTCCATATTCAGTGAATTCTGGCCACAACTTCTCGCAAAGTACTTGAACAATCCGTTCTGCGTGGTATTGGGATTCAATGGCTAGACGTCTGTGACTGCTTCTGTTGATAGACGTGTAATGCTCGAAAGTGTCATGTGATTTGGTGTAAACAATCAAGCTCCAAAAGGTATATGCGTCTACCATGGCAAGGTTGGGGATAACCACTACACTGTTTGCATCGAATAGAGGCTTTGAAATTGAAAATTCCCCGTCCACATCACCTTGTCTGTTACACTATCATACCCAGCAGAATAAAATATGAGGAACACATCATGGTATGTATGAAATAGGAATAAGTTTAGTAGAAAAATTCTGTCTTATTTAAACATATTACATACCATTAGTCTCGAGGATAATAACTGGAATTTGTGCACGCTCCGTTTCTTTTCATGTACCGTCTGCCATATGTCCATAACTGCTTCCATAACCTAAAGGTTGTCAAAAATATGTATATAAATGTCTAAGGTTCAGAAGGTAAAATATGTATAGACATGAGAAAATTGTATCAAACCTACCGGCCATTTCACGCTACACTCCTCTCCTATCTCCAGGCAGTCATCAACACTGACGACAATGTCATTTTTCACCCACACAGGTGTGCTACCTGATAGGCGTTTTCTAATATAATGCAAGACCTCGACATCCTTGAGATCTGCATAGTACGTTATGTTATTCGAAGTATGATCGAATATTTCTCGTTGTACTTCCTCAACAACTTGTCTTGATGATTCTGCCTCAGATCCCAATTCATGTACTCCGTCATAAAACAATTTTTCGAGTTTTTCAACTTCAGTCATTGGATTAGTCCCCTCATCTACATTATTTGACTCGACAACAGACTCTACAGCACAACGAACAACTGTTCTGGGCTGCACATATTCATCTTCGACCATCATTAGGTCATATGATTGAATCTCTCCTATCTTCCTTTTACGTGGAGTCTGCCCAGTTATAAACGCATCACCTAGCAGCTTTTTTCTGGTAGTCCTATCCATCCCTTTCACACGGTCGACTAGTGAACTACGTCGCACTTTAATCGCGGGCAACGACTCAGACTCGCATATTTTATTCACTATTTCATTTAGCCGGATCTCATCCACATCACACTCTCCTAAATCATCGATGTAATCTCGGTTTGGGCTGAAGTTTGTACTCTCTCCTTCATCGGAATTATTAACAACTCCATCGTCTCCAAGATCAGCAGCCGGCTTCATACACTCTTCATTGTTTAACTCGACACCATAAAAATTGTTTAGGTTAACTGTCAAACCTGTCAAGAGTGCTTCCGATTTTGTCCCAGTAACCAAGATGCCCGCACTTTGTTTTATATCTGGAGTAGGTGTGTGTAAATTAATCCCTCCACTCATAGCCACGTCTTGTCGAAAACAATCGTTCCGAACCGAAACATCGCCAACATATGATGATGTAATTGATTCACTAAAATTTACACCTATACGCTGTCCGCGGGATCCGGTAGAACAACTATCTCCTATGTGCACCACATCCTTTAGCAACACTGCCAACGCTTTAACCTCTTCTGTTAACTGCGCATTTCTCTCGTTCTCGAACTCCAATGACTTCAATAGTGATGCGGTTTTAACTCGTTCCCTTTCTAAATCGGCCTGTACTAACGTTAGGTAATCATCCGAGATTGAAGTCCCAGTGCACGGATCACTACATACTTTGTCTTTTAAGATAACATCACCAGATTTCAAACATTCAGTTTGAGCGTCTAAAACATCGTCACAATGAATATTTTCACTCATGTGTGTGCTGTAATCTTCTATTTCTTCATCGGTCATTGTTAGATCACCGTCATAAACCTGTGATCACCCAAGAAGGAAACATTATAGTTGTTAGATTATCAAAGTCAGATACTTATATCAATAATTTATTACCATATCTGGACGAAGACTCTCTATTATGTTCTGCCTGAAGCTCTCTGGCGGTTCTGATGCATTCCATTTTAATATCCTAGGTATCTTCGATCCATGGATCACCCCTATTCCCGAATCCCTCACATGCTCTGCAAACCAAGGCTACATACAAACCAAAGCATAACCATAATTTAAAAAGCGATATACAAAAGTTTGGAAAACTAAATCACATACCACAAGCATAATGCAGCAACTTTGTCCAAGTCCCTTGGTTGGGTCCATTATACTATTGGAAATATGAGTTGCCCAATCATACATCTTTAATCTATCGATGTCTTCTGATACCTTTACATGCCACTGCGTAATCCTGCCTGAAGACGCGGGGTAGAAAATTGTTGACATAGTCAACATGTTGATGCATTTAAATAGTGTTCGCCTTCCACCAGGCTTCCTATTCTGCAAAACTTCTTTTATTTTATCTTTAACGGCCTTTTGAGACAAGGTACCAGTAGTTATGCCAGGGAAGTTTTTCTTAAACCAAGGTGATGCTTTCATTTGGGATTGTGTATAATACGGAACCCTAGCTGTACCACCTTCAACACCCATTATCAGCTTCACATCTGTTGCAGTTACTCTTTTCTTCTTACCACCTAGTATAAAACACTGTGTTGTTGCATCGTAAGTCGATATAATATCGTTAATCAATGAATCGGACTTGAATAAACCCTTTTCCCCTTCATGGTTATAAAGCCCAAGTAACAATCCGTAAAATGGTGATTTGTTTAGTGCATCTATATCATCTGATGTAAGGTTTTTGTCTGAAAGAGCAGTGAAAACTGTTTGTAGTGTGCACCTATACTCAGACATTTTCTGGGTTTTTTGCCTGTATTAAAAAATGTTGTTAACAAACAAAAATGGAAAATTTAGCAAAAACCATTTATTGTTTAAAGCATATAACTGATAGGGTAAATCATATTTTAAATAACAAATCTGTTATCGCCTATTAGGGTTATGTATATTATGATGTCATAAGCTAACATATCTTGGCAAAAGAATGATTTTATATAGTAACTGCACTATCAAAATCTGTTCGGTAATATTTATTTTTTAATGGACAATGTATGGACATTCATGGACACGATCGAATCGTCTAGGGTTTGACTAGTTATAATAGACAACATATATTGATAAATATTATACATCAAACTCCTATATCTCTATTGAAGTTAACTAGATTCTTACCTTTTTATGCCGGTGGTGTTATTGGTGCCTTCTGGAGTTTGATTGCGAGTTTTCCGTTGGCTGAGATGACTTCTTTGCTGTTATGTTGAAGATGGAGAGAAAGAAATGGGGAAATTAGGTTTTTTTCGTGTACTATAGGTACAAGATGTAATTGCTTACATTGGTAAACGTGTTGCTTTTCTTTTGCCGCCCTTTTGAAACTTTCTAATACTTGTTGATAAGTCTAATCACAGTCCTTTTTCTTCAGACCTTGCACGTGGGCTGAATTTGACACCTTTGGATGTTTTCACGTTACTCTTTAAACAATTCAATATTACTCTTTCAAAATCTAAAATTTTCGCTAGATAGGTTCAATTTTTTTTGAATGCATAACATATGCCCAACCACTCTGAAGTATGGTAGATTCAAACAAAACATATATAATGTTGCACCTTCTCATGTTAAGGGTGACAATCTTTAATAAATACAACATGCTTTACGTATACTTTGCAAATAAAACATGTGCTGGACATATGCCCAATACATGCGTTCGTGATGACCCGGGATAACGATTCATTACATATATGTTGATTTATGATGGGTATGATGTATATATTCCCGAGTGTTGAACTGTTAAAGAAACCCTAGACATTCCGTAAATGGCCTCAACTATCTATATATTCAACAACGACCAGACGATGGAGTGTATTTACATTTGATCACTCAAAAAGAACAATTACTAATTTCGTACCATACACTATGGCCTTGATGTGCATACCCCCGTACATGATCAAACCATTATTCTCGGCATAAACCTCTTTTTATTTCTTGCTTTTTTGGGTATGGACATATGACTAAGTAGTCATTGTGATGGTATTTTGTACATCCGTAAAACAACTTTTTTTTCCACCTAAATGTTTACCTAGTTGGAGTCTGGTTGCAATATCGTCCTTGAGTGTTAAGGATTCGTAGAGAAATTATATGTTAGATTCTATCTATATGGCTCAACCAACCTAATGGATGCATTTCATACTAAGTACATGTAATTCATGAATAAGTGTATTACATTTCATTTAGAACTCCAAAAAAACATACACCTTTCAATGGTAAGGGGGCCAATCTTTACTAACTACTACCTTTTAGACAACAAGTCCTAAACATTTCATTCAATAACATACAACTTCACAATGCCAACTATGGACAATGACAAAAACAATTTGATGCTGTTAATGGATATATACCCATTCAGACTAATGCATTAAACACTTAACGCAACTACCTTTACGCAAGTTAAAAATTGGGGTATCCCGCTATTTATTCACATTTTTCTTTAAATACTTGATTTCAGTTGTCTGCAATATCATCAGGCATTGTTATGGAAGGTTAGTTCAATTATATAAGTCTTTATATGCCACATACCTAAATCATGAACAATGGTCGTAGTGCATTTTACCAAACACAGCGAATTTATACAATATATGATGCTAATAGCGGACATATACCCATACAAGACTAATGCATCAAATAAGTAACGAATCAAACGATATGCAAAGAAAAAATCGATGTATGTGTATATATCCATCGTCATTAACATACATGACGATGTGCATACATCCAATCATGATGCATGGGTTAATCTTTTATTCGCTCGTTCGGAGTGTATGGGGATATGTACATCAGTAAAATCATTACTGCATACATAGACGTACTTGGTAATTCGCCCATTCAGTTGGCTTGGTTATATATCCAACCTCGTTAATATTCATGTTGATGTGCGTATCGCCAGACATGATGATGTACATTAACACATACTAATAATAATACTCACAACTGTATAGCATACAGGTTGATGTACATGAACACATGCCCACTTGTATGTCAGAAGTGGATATCATGCACTATCAAAAACATTTTATAGACAAGAGTGTGATGGATTTTGGCATACGTACATCAATACATTCATTTAGTATACAGATTTTTTTTCCTAGCTATTCGCCTATACAATGGGTATGGGTATATATCCATCATCATTTAGTATAGCTGATGATGAACATATACCCAAACATGTGATGAACATATACACAGGCAAAAAGTAAGCCCTACTAGTAGACAATATATCTGTTGATTTATTTGTCCATATGCCTAATATATTGGGATACACGAATATCATACAACTAAACTTTGAGAAACTTCACATAAAGTCACTTCGACCATAATATGATTGTGGTACACATTACCCGACCCTACAAACAGGCTGTAATACTGCATTAGCTTTTGACGTCGTCTGTGTAAATATGATCTATCACATTAAATTATGTCAGTAACAACATACTACACAAATAATGTTATTGATGACCATTCAACCTGTTACATTGGATAATGGTTGAGTAAAAGTTTGTACTATAATGATAGTGTGTGTTATATATGCATACACAAAGTGATAGGTGTTTAAGTTTATATTCAATCATGCAATGTAGTAGGGAAAAGCTAAATACATGAAATCAGTTACTGCTTTGGTATTCGCCAAATCAAGGGGTTTGGGTATATATACATCATGGTGATGTACATATATACGTCAAAACGATGAGTTTTGATAGTGCATAACTTACATGTCCGTTTAGTTGGACATATGCCCAATTGAATGTGAGATATGTATATCATACCAATAACCTTTGATAAACTTTACGTATACTTTGCAAAAAGGTTTTTGCGTTAAGCTTTCAAACAGTATGCTAATATGTTCATACATATCATGGTTTTTGTTGGAGTAATATATACCGACAAATATTGCTAGGATTGAGATAATTCGAACATACTTATGCAATGGGTATATGCCCATGTACGACATATTGGGACGCGTAGGTGGACTTATTGTACGTGGATTTATCCAATGTGATTAACAGTCATGTTGATGTGCACATCCACAAGCATGATGATGTACATACACACATACCCAGAATAACATTGACAACATACATGTTGATGTATTTGGATATATGCCCAATCGAATGGGATACATGAATATCATACCAAATAAATTCGATAGTCTGTACATATACTCGGCTTAGTCCATACTATACCGGTGGTAAACATATATTTAGATTTTTTCCAAGATATAATGGGGGATGGCATAAACCCAAGCAGATATTTTAATGGGTATGTCCCCAATAGTATTCAGTATACCCTTAACCCGAAAACGTCAAAAACTATGTAAATACATATGATTGTTTCACAGACTTGTTTATTTAATTGATTTTAGTTGTCTGCAATATCACGATGTTTCCTTATGGGAGGTTAAGTCAATTATATGATAGATTATATGGTACTTGTTCAGTCACCATAATTAATGCATATCATAATACACACTACTAAATCATGAAGAATTGTTTTAATGTACATATACCTACTCAAACATAAAGACGTTAGAAACACAAAAAAAACATTGCTACACCAATGTCATTTGTACGTGTGCCAATATTTACTAATCAGACTGTCCTTTTGATAAACATTACTAGACATTTCAGTAAGACAAATACTAGTATACAATGCCGACGACGAACACTTTCAGAACCATATTGATTGTGTGATTAACGTATACAACATATGATGCTGCTATTGGACATATACACATACAATAATACTGCATTAACATACGTGTATGTGTATATATCCATCAGCATTAGCATAACTTTTGAGGTGCGTATACACAATCATGATGTACAGCATTAAAATCCTTGTTTCCTACATAGCTATAAATTGGCATTCTCCCATTCAATGGGTATGGGTATATATCGAATGTAATTAACAGTAATGTTGCTGTGCACATCCACAAGCATGATGATGTACACACAAACATACCAATAGAATATTGACTACTATATAGCATACATGTTTATGCGTATGGGCATATGCCCATTTGTATGTGAGAATTTAATATCATGCACATTATATAGACAATTTGTCATACGTACAGTATAAAATGTGAGATATGTATATTATACCAATAAACTTTGATAACCTTTACGTATACTTTGCGAACGGGTTGATGCGTTAAGCTTCCAAACAGTATGCTAATATGTTCATACATATTATGTTTTTTGTAGGAGTTATATATCCCGACAAATATTTCTATGATTGAGATCATTCGAACATACTTATGCAATGGGTATATGCCCATGTACGATATATTGGGACTCGTACGTGGACTTATTGTATGTGGACTTATCCAATGTAATTAACATTCATGTTGATGTGCACATCGACAAGCATAATGATGTACATACACACATACCAACTATAACATTGACAACAGACATGTTGATGTATTTGGATATATGCCCAATCGAATGGGATACATGAATATCAGAACAAATAAATTCGATAGTCTGTACATATACTTTGCTTAGTCCATTCTATACCGGTTGTAAACATATATTGATATTTTTTCCAAGCTATAATGGGGGAGAGCATAAACCCAAGCAGTTAGTTCAATGGGTATGTCTTCCAATAGTATTCAGTATACCCTTATGGGAGGTTAAGTCAATTATATGATAGATTATATGGTACTTGTTCAGTCACCATAATTAATGCATATCATAATACACACAACTAAATCATGAAGAATTGTTTTAATGTACATATACCTACTCAAACATAAAGACGTTAGAAACACAAAAAAAACATTGCTACACCAATGTCATTTGTACGTGTGCCACTATTTACTAATCAGACTGTCCTTTTGATAAACATTACTAGACATTTCAGTAAGACAAATACTAGTATACAATGCCGATATAATCTACTCAGTATGTCTTCAAATAGTATTCAGTATACCCTTAACCCGAAAACGACAAAAACTCTGTACATACACATGATTGTTTCACAGACTTGTGTATTTAATCGATTTAAGTTGACTTCAATATCACGATGTTT
>JARWIR010000452.1:0-5000 GCA_029959085.1 Nemophila menziesii | reverse complement strand
GGAAATTTGAATCGTAATAATAATGGGGCAAAAGTGGATACTTTTAATAGTTTTGGTACCTTAAGTGCTATACCTGAAGAGGAACTTCATCTTATTGGAGCTTCAAATTTAATTAAAGGCGCTGTCGGAATTGGGCCAACAAATCCTTTTGTCTCAGGGACCTCAAATGCAAAATACGATAAATCAGGTGCATCCACTTCATATTCTAAATTTAATAATTCTAATATCTCTAAGATTTTTAATGCAAGTAATGCTCTTATTTACAGTAATAAAAAAGGTAAATCAAATGCTGTCGTTTGGGTTCCGAAAGCTTCAAGGACTAGTGCTGCAATTCCTCATGCTTCGGCTACTGATGGGCCCCACAAAGCTAATCAAACGCAGCCTTCATCTTACTCTATTATTGGAGGATCGAAGGATCATTTTATTTACAAAGAAAGAGCTCCTAAACAACAAATTATAAGAGGCGTTTTTAGCTCAAAAAAATCTGTTTCGGAGCCTAATTATTACCCGAATCACTCCCGATTTGAGTATAATAACCTTGAAGAAGATGATGACTCTTACACTTTAGTTAAGAGCCGAAAGTCTAAAAAACTAGAGGCGAAAGCTAAGGCGAAAAAAGTTACATTTGATAAATTGTCTATGGGGACTCATAGGAGGCGATTTTGGAGAAGAAAGGCAATATATGGAGATGCTGATATGAACTATAAGGGTGCGAACCCCCCCACCCCCCAATGATTTTTACAACTTATTATACAAGGGGTGTATGCGGGGCCCACAATCGAGAAGGGGTTCATTTCCTACTTCGCCGCATAGGGGTTAATTACTTCACTATCTCTGTTGTTTTATTTACTGTTGATATTTCGTTAGATGGTTTTGATTTCGGATCAGCTGTTTCTTATAATGATTGTTTTAGTTGCTTCAGATTTCGCATAGCTGACTCGAGGACTATTTTCTTTGGGACCAAAATGCATTTATTACACCTTTTGGGTGCCATTTTTGATGTTTTGAAAACTGCTATCACAGGGACCATTGCGCAATATTTTAATTTTTTGGGTCCTTTAAATGTTGTTGCGATAGCTGATTTGAGAAAAATTATCCTTAGGGCCATTGTGCAATTTTTAAAACTCTTGGGCCCTAAAACTGATGGTCGGAAAACCGTTTTAAAATATCATTTCCTTGGGGCCTATGCGCAATTTTCAAATTTTTTGGGTACTTCCTTTTCTTTTATCTCTTGTGCAGGGGCTGTTGTTCCATTTTGCGTTTCGGTTACTTATTGTCCGAGCTTTTGCATTTCGGTTATTCGTTATTTGGGCCTCCGCATTTCGGCTAATTGTTATTCGGGCTTTTATTATCAAATTGGCATGGCAACTGATGAACCTCAATATAGAACTAGCTGGCTTCAGTTCACTACCTATTTTCTTAATTTAGAAATTGCTGGTTTGGAGCCTATTTCTTTAGGGACCAAATCGCAATTTCTGAAACTTATGGAAGCTACAGCTTTTATTTTCTCCGAGACGTTGGCGGACCCTCAAGGCGTAATTTTTATCCTTTACTATATTTATGCTACAGCTCTCGATACATTTTACTTAAACGGAGTAATTATTCGGCATGCTGCTGTTAATATTTTGAGCTATAAGGATCGTGATTCGGGCTATTATTCAAGGTTGCGTTGGTATTTTTGGGGCCTAGTTTCGGTGTTTTGTTCGAGTATTAGCGGAAGCGATTTCGAGTATTATTCGAGGACTAATCTGTCCTCTATTTATTATCCTAGTGCTGCTGCTATCTTCGGAAATTACGGTGCTCATTACCTTATCAAGTTTATCATTATAAATGCTGTGACTTCATTCGATAATAGAGCTGCTTTTATTTATGCTTTGAAAACTGATTCGAAGTCTGATATCTTAGGGACCAAAGCGCAATTTTTATTTTTTTTGGGTCCCTTTATTTCCGTTCAGAAATTTTTTTTGAGAAAATTTATTCTTGGGGCTTTAGCGCATTTTTCAAAACATTTGGGCCCTATATTTCATGCTCTGTTAAAAGTTTTAAGAAAATTTATCCTAAGGACCATAGCGCAATTTTCAAATTTTTTGGGTCCTAAAATTGTTTATCAGATAGCTACTATTAGAAATATTATCCTAGGGCCCATTGTGCAAAATTCTAAATTTTTGGGTTCTTTAGATGATGTTCTAATAGCTTTACTGAGAAACACTTTCCTAGGGACCAAAAAGCAATTTTTTAAAATTTTGTATCCTTTAGTTGAAGTTTTAATTTCTGATTTAAGAAAAATTATACTAGGGACCAAAGCGCAATTTTTAAAATTTTTGGGTCCCTTAGTAGTCGTTCAGATAGCTTTTTTGAAAAGAAAAATTCTTGGGTCCTTCGCGCAAATTTTTAAAACTTTGGGTACTTCTTATTCAAAATTGTCTTGCGCAAGGGCTGGTGTTTTATTTCGCAAAACTTCCGCGCTAAATAGTCCGAACTTTTATAATTTGGTGGCTGCGGATTGTATTATGGATTATAGCGTGCAAGCTTCGGAAAATCGCGGCTATAATTCGAGTTTTATTACGGAGTTTCGGTCGAGTTTTAATGGCGATTATAATTTGGATGCTTATTCTTGTCCAAGTGCTGATATGTTCGAGTATAATGGAGATTTATTCTTTATCCAAGATATTATAATTGATAAGGCTCTTCTCTTCAATTCTAATAGCTGCTGCATTTTTCTGAGATATAATATGACCTTAATATTCTTTGGGGTCTATTTTATTTTTTGTATTACTTATGGGGCTGCTTTAGTTTTACGTGGAGCTGCTCTCGATGCTATTTATGTTATTTGTGTGGTTGCTGATGGAATTTCTAATGCAAGGACTAATTTGCAAAATCTAGATTCCTTGGAAATTCCAAGGACTTATATGCAATTCTTGGTGCCTACTATCTTCCTCCATCGTATGATCAACTTATATGTTAATGGTAAGCTGCTATGCCTTCATTTTTATGAGACTTTGGAGTCTCGTATTTGTGAGTCTAGTAGTTTATCCATAGAGATTAGAAGCCGATTTATTAAGACTAGTAGCCACCTTCTTTCTTTCGATGTGGGAAGTGTTTCTATTAATTTTATTAGAGCTGCTTATTATCTCTTATTTACTCCAACCGATGTGGGACCTCCTTTTTCTATAATTTGCTTCGATACTACTTGTGGAGATATTCTTTATTATTTGAGTTACATGATTCGTGAATCCCATATTCAATTTAAGGTGAAAATTATAGCTGCTTGGGATATTCATTATTATTTTATTTGTCACCATTTTCTTAATGATAAACAAGAAGTAGAAGACTTTATTTTCTCTATGACTTTTCAATTAGTCAATGAGACCTTCCAGTCTACTTGGATGATTTTTAAGTCAGCAAAGGAGTACACTTTCTTACCTATTTCTTATTCTCAAGACCAATTCTTATTATCTATCAATTTTTTGATCGAGTGTCCTAATATTCACAAGGCTACTGTAATGGCAACGGATAATTTTTATTGGCTTATTTTTTCAAAGGAGATTATGGAGCTTCATTTTATTATTATTTATTTGGGTGCGAACCCCCCCAACTTCTTATGATTATTACATCCTTAAACACTAGGGGCTTTTGCGGGCTCCATTCTCATAGAGGTGCTCGTGACCTCATCCGCAACAAGGAGATCGATTGTATCGCTTTACTTGAAACTAAAAGTGATCGTGTTAGAGTTAATAGATTTGTTGATACTATGTTTAAGGGATGGCTTTGCGATGACAACTTTGATTACAACACAAGAAATAGTAAAGGTCGAATTTTCCTAGCTTGGAATCCGGATAAAGTGGAGGTTAATCGCCTCTCTATTAATACTCAAGCTATTCACACTATTGTTAAATGCAAGGTTACCTCTAACTCTCTTCGTGTTTCTTTCATTTATGGATTGAGTTATAAAGGTGATAGGAAATCCCTTTGGGAGGACTTGATTACCTATGCCGAAAATTTTGATGACTCTTGGCTTCTCATGGGTGATTTTAACAACATCCTTAAGGCTAATGAAAAGATTAATGGAGCGGATATCACCACTTACAATCTAAAACCCTTCAATGATGTTTGCGATGTTCTTGGTTTGGATGATTTGGCTTACACGGGACAACATTTTACATGGCGTGGTGGACATAATATTATGAGTAAAATCGATCGTGCTATGGCTAATAGAAGCCTTATCGCTTCTCCTCTCTTCATTTCCACCGAATTTTTACCTATCCCTACTTGGACGGATCATTCTCCATGCATTGTCACTCTTTATATCCAAAAGGAGATTAGACACACTCCTTTTAAATTCTTCAACATGTGGACCGAGCATGAACAATATAATGATGTGGTGTGTTCCGGGTGGGCAAGTGATACACTCCGGGGCACTAAGCAATTTATTTTGTGCAAAAAGCTCCGAAACTTGAAGTTGAATCTAAGGGAGTTAAATAAAAAGCACTACTCTCATATCTCCGAACGTGTAAAGAGAGCTAATCACGCCCTTGAGGAAGCCGAAAAGAAGATGCAACATGACACTAATAATGCGATTCTCATTGAGGAAACTAAAAGCCTTCGAAAGCTAGCTTCACACCTTGAAAATGCCGAATGTAGTTTTTATCAACAAAAAGCTAGAACCGATTATAATCTTAAAAGTGATAGGTGCACAAAGCTATTTCATGGCATTATGAGAAAAAAAGAGAGGAAAAAACATATTTCTTCTATCAAGCTTCCGGATGGAAGAGATTCTACCTCAAGAGATGAGCTTTATGACACGTTTGTTAATTATTATATTGGACTTTTGGGTACTAGAGAGGAAACTACACAAGTTGATCATGATGTATTTAATTGTGGAAATGTTTTAAATGAAGATCAAAGGAGTGAGCTATGTGTTGAGGTGACCGAAGAAGAGATTAAAAGTGTGATTTTTCGTATTGATAATGATAAAGCTCCGGGCCCGGATGGATATTCTT